>JANHZT010000803.1:52048-70152 GCA_032468215.1 Stegonotus admiraltiensis
TGTTCACCGCCCTGAGTCCTTCGGGAGAAGGGCGGTATATAAATCAAATAAATAATAATAATAATAATAATAAAAAATAGGAAAGCTGTTGCATATTGTAGATCTCTTCAAGTTTACATATGATGGGAGAAAGGTTAATAAAAAATGCTTATAGCAGCACTTGAGACATATCAGGCTTAAATGAATTCCAGACAAAATGAATGAAACTAATCGCCATCTTCCCCTGTGACTAAAGCAGCACTTGGACAATCCTTGTTCTAATTTATTGCCCCACATTGAAATAGACAGCTGTGCAGTGAAGGGCTCTTCCGTTTATCTGGCTATTTCTGATAACTTGATCACTGTCATGTTATAGCAACCTCTTCCTCCTTTCTATTTGCAACAGAGCCTCCGGGTTTCCTTACCTATAGGACAAAAGAATCTGTCATCACATGCCTAATGATGCCTTCTTGAGAAGGTATTCCACTCAAGGTGAAAAATGAAAAACTCAGTCTAAATAATTAAAAATTTGGGACACCTATCACAAAGATTATATGATTTGAAACGGGTTTTTATTGTCCAGATACAGATAAATATGAAACAACTGGTCCTGGTTTCTGTCTTTTACTGATTAACAGAAACTGGCTAAATTCTAGAATATTCTGTAGTGAATTAAATAATATTTGATTGGGTGCAGAGAAATATAAAACAGATGGAAGGCAGGGAAGGGAGGCAAAAAATGTGAGTTAGTAGGCAAGTCTCTTCTGCCAAAGCGGCAGGAATTGTGGATATTATAAGTAGCTTGGATTTATTCCATGGAGTTTTAACTAAATTGACAGGGCAAATTAGGAGTCCCTAAAATTTCACATTTCAAAAAAATTTTATGGAGTAAGCTTATGCCAGAATTTATATATCTGTTTCATATACATCTAAAATTCTTGTAAACTGGGGGGAAATGTGTACACATTATGCTTTTTCTTATCCTAGCTGAAGTTGATCTGCTAATTTTTCAAGCAGGCATCGTCTACTGATATAATTAAATGTCCATGTTCATTTGTCAGGAATGTGTTTTGATTCTATTTCTTGATTTTATATAATGTAGATCTAATGAACATGTTCTGATGACATCATGCTGATGTCAGCTGCTCCCTATGGTTAATTGACTAATCCCATGTGCCAAGAAGGCATAATTGCTGATGAGTAAGAGTGGTCATTTTATGTTTCCTTAACCACCTCATATTACATGCTCCTATCTTCCTCTCACATACACACAGAGAGGGGTGGGGGAGGAATAGGATAGGATCTTATTCTATTCCAGTCTATTTCTGCTCCCTTTTCATCCCTGTGTGGTTGTGGGGGCCAAACAGAAAAAAGATAAAGTGGGATACATAGAAAAAGAAGGAATAGGTGACCCAGCTGCCTTGATTGTTTTCAATTAGCTTAGCTTCAGGCTTAAACCTAACTATCTTAACTAACTGTGGAATTCATTTCCACAGTTATTTAAGATATTTTTACACTCCTCTTTGACTCAGTTAAATGTCTTGTGCATATAGATCCAAAAAACACTCAAGTTTCATCACATAGATACGATCATTCATTTACATACAGCATCCATTTTTCTAAATAATTTCACATCTGTATCAGTGCCTGCTTACCCCAAAATACACAGCAGCTATTTTTAGCTTCCTTTTTCCAATGAATTATATTTTTTTCTTTTTTGTTGTTGTTTATTGTGCAGTCAGCTGAGAAATGGTAACATCTTGCTCGAAATCTCTCAGTGGAGTCTCTGTTCCCTTCTCTGATATAACAGATGGGTTACTGCTTGTTATAATTATTAACATTCGTGGTGTGGGACAGGGCTAGGGTGGGAGGTTTCTTTTTTATTTTGGGGTACATGGGAATTGTTTAAGATTTGGAATGTTAACTCCAGTGGTGACTGACTGTTTATGTAATAGCAGGTCATTGTGGCTGCACGCTCTAGTAATTGAGGCTGTGTACTTCACTGAGCTTGTGGTAGAGCCTAGGGCAAAACTGCTGTCCCAAGAGAATGCTGGGATAGATAGAACTAGCCAATATCAGTCTGAACGTGGTGACTTTGCTGGTTGTTTTTTTTAGTTCCAAATGTCAGCATGCTTAGTTTTATTTTCATTTTCATTTAATTAATAAATGTTACACCATTTCCCACCCTAATTCCAGTCCTTTTTTTCTTTGTAAGAAATGCAAGTTAAAATGATTTAAATTGGAAAAAAAAAACATCTTTAGTTTCAAACTGCATCTTGTCCTCATATTCACAGTTGGGTTGAACTCAGCTGATTATCTCAAATGTCAAATTTAAAAAATTATGTTGGGAATAGAGCACACCAGGCACATTATGAGACAAGCTGCTCAGCAATCAGTGTTGCCAAAGACCAAGATGAATACATCTGAGCATGCCTGAATATCAGATGTGTTGAAAATTGTACGATCTGGATTTTTTAAAAAAAAATCAAGAAAAGGGATGCCAGTATGTCTGAAGCTTCGTTTTATCAAAGCTTCTTGGAATAAAATTCTTCTTCAGCTACTATCACTCAGTAGAATGAAATTAATAAATAGCTAAACAAAGCCAGAATAGAGACTGTTATGAGAAGCACTAGAACAGTTGTTCATTTTGTGGCAGGAAGAGATCTGAAGTTGTGGTTAATTTCAGATCCTTATAAGTTACTATTGCCCTTTTCCCAAAAAAAGCTCTAAAGAATAGACATTTTAAGATCGCTATTCTTTTTGAAAAAGAGGAGCCTCAATGTTCTATAGTAATTGCTATAGATTCCCCATTACTAAATTATTATTTTTCTTTTTAAATTTTCTTTCTGCATTTATTGTTTTTAATTTATTTTTTGGTTTGTATTAGTAATGTTTTAATAATATTACTCTATAAAAAGTATTCCCTGTAATAGCTGGATAGAGAGAAGATAACACTTTGTTCGTACTTAGTTTACGTTCATGAAAAATCTTGTTTCATACCATGAACACTTACGGATTTTCATTCCCAATTCCTCCTCTTCTACATTCAGAACTCAGTAAAATTAATTAAACCAGGCACTTGGAATAGTAATTACAATTACTTGATACAACAACTATTAATGGTTGATACAACTATTAAGGAAGGGAAAAATTACTTCTCTGGATTGTATACCCTTGAGGCTGATTCCTGTGCTTGATAATTCCATGTGGGCCTGAAATAATAGAAAAACAGTATATTGCAATGAGCCAATTTAGATTGGCTTGCTGAATATGAGGGGTTTGGGGGTGGTTTTTTTTTTTTGAGTTTCAGAGGAATCTTTATTCAGTTTTACAGGTTTCGTATTTTTTGCTAATGTTAAAACATCCAGTCTTCTAAAGTTTAACACTGTTCTTTAAACCTAATTGTTAATTGATATAATTTCAAGACTATAATTATTTGCTGCCTTGACTTTTGGTCTGTGAAGGCCTCTATATGTTAAATGAGATAAGATTTCTAGGCACAGGATTTTTACAGTTTGAAGCTTGTTATTGTTGCATTGGTTATCTTAAATACAGTATTTCTGCCCTGAAATTACAATGAAATGTGCAGGTAGCTGCTTTCTTTTCAGAAAGATTGCACTGGTTAATTCTTTAAGCAACAGTATGATAGATATAGCACCAAAACAAGATTGTTTCATAAATTCATTCTTCTGGCATCCAGCTAAACTACAAATTAAAAGGAAACAAAGTTTTTGGATATTAATGATAAAATAGCTAAAACATGCTGGTTATTCTGCAATATGAATAACTGAACACAGCCCTTTCTTTAAAAAATTATGTTTAAGGCAGACCCACTAAAGTTAGTTCTGTGCCAGACTGATGAAAAGGGCACATTTGTAATTTTGAGAACTTGTCTAGTCTCACAAAATGACTGTTTTGAAAGCTTGCCCATTTTCTAAATGGCTGCCAAAGTAAACATGAGCCAAGTAAATAAGAAAGTTTACAACTCATACATATATGCACATTTATGTTTATCCGAAGAAAAATCACTCGGTAGGCACCCATCTTTTCTGCTTTCTTACATAATTCCTTTTAAGACCAGAATTTCTTTTAAGCCCAGATGCATTCTTAAAAAGACAGATCCTGTTGCTTTGTACCACACTAGCTTCCTATTTAAAAATAAATGATAGATAGGAAATAATTAAAACTGGAAGGAGCATCAGGCAGCTTCCGTCGTTGTAGGAAATGTAAGAAACAAAGAGGATTGACTTTTACTGAGACAGGATTATGATGTCCCAGGCATAGGACAAAAATAAAAGGAAGGCCATATGTAGCTAAACGAAGACTCTTAAAGGTTAAGCATTACAATCTGATGTACAAAATCAGACAAGAGCTATTACAGAGATTTTGGCAAGAAAAAAAAGATCATGATGTAGCAGTGAATTTAAAGCCATTAAATTCTAAATTAAGTGAAGGAATTGGCAAGGAAGAGACTGCAGGACAGAAGATACAGGAAGGAAGATGGTACTTAGATTATTGGAGACATAAAGAACTTGTTATGGAAAGTTCATTTTTATGTGCCTTCCATATATAGAATTCATTTCCTAAACATTAGCTTGTGTGGGTGTTTGATTTGAATTTATAGCTCTGGAAACCTCTTAGAAGATTTATTATGGACAACTCTGGTGGGTAACAATGTTTTCCTCCAATAGACTTTTTTATATTGATTATAATCAGAGTGGACTATTAGCATCTTTATTTTTGATATTCTTGTTCATAAATTGACCTACAAGTACTATAATAGTATAGGCTTTTTCCATTTGATTTCATCAGGTAATGCATCGGGGAGATAGCAAAATATATGAGGATCAGGGAATGCTTTCATAATTAAATGTGACATGGGAGTTGATGCAGTTTGAAACATTTCCTCTGTACCTGTGTTGTGTAGATCAGTTCACTTTGTTTAAGGAGAAAGATATCTATAAAGTCAGTTCTTTTTTTCCCCTGCAGGGTGGATATGCAGCCTACAGATATGCGCAGCCCGCTACTGCAACAGCAGCCACTGCTGCTGCAGCTGCTGCAGCAGCTTACAGTGATGGGTATGTAAGGAAAGGCGTGGTTTTCATGTCTCTGGAGAGTATGCCATTTTAAAAGTACAGTACATTTCCTCATATTCCTCAGTTTGTGTCCTAGCTGCAAATGCCAAAAGCATGACCTCCAGATTTATGGCTAGGAAACAATGAGTAAAAACAGTTGTTATATGACTAAGGTTTATCTGTTTCCAAAAGAGATAGCAGCATGCATCAGGATCAGCATTCAACCTTGTCTGTAGACAAAACAGAGTAGTTTGCCTTTAGGATAGCAATATATAATACTGCTGGCATTTTTAAGTGAATTTGTGCTGTTTTCAAGCACAACCAATAACCCCCAATCAGGTTTTCCCCCACCCACCCCTCCAGTGCCCTGCCCAGGGAAAATGGCTAAAAATTGTGAGAAATGAATTTACTGAAGATGAATTACACTATACTTCGTATTTTGCCAATAATCTATGGAGACACAAAGACATCATTGACTTGAACATACAATTGTCTCTGGGAGTTATTGTGTAGCTTAGCATAATTGTTCTCTAGAATCGCAACCATTAGAACATAGAATAATAAAGTTGGAAGGGACTTCGGAGGTCTTCTAGTCCAACCCCCTGCTGATGCAGGAAACCATAAACTATTTCAGATAAATGGTTGTCCAGTCTCTTTTTGAAAGCCTCCAGTGATGAAGCACCCACAATTTCTGAAGGCAAGCTATTCCATTGGTTGATTGCTCTCACCATTACAAAATCTCTCCTTGGTTCTAGGTTGCTTGTGTCTTTGGTTAGTTTCCCTTCATTGTTTCTTGTCTTGCCTTTTGGTGCTTTGGTCATTAAGCTAATGATAAGAAAGAATGAAACCCTTTTTGTACCTGTGAACAGGCTATGTACACAGGCTAAGCAACTAAAACATTTTCTATGACAAGCCTTATATCTAAGGACAGATAGGCGTCATAAGTAGGAATGACATAATAAAGCCTTGTATGAAAGTATGGTACATTTTACTTTCATTCTTGTACTGCTTTTCATCTTGAAACACCTTCCAGTGTCTTCTTTGGTGTTATTGCCACAACGATAATAGATAAATTCTGAAGTTGCACCTAAAAGGACTTGGTATACTGTCTGAGCACTTTTTCAAATGGAAAGCCTGATCGGTGCCTCATTTTCCTGCAAGAATTACTCACGCTTATTTCCCGGGGATGACCAATTTCAGCTGTCTCAATTTTAATATAAATCGCATAGGTTTATATGTTTTTCGATCTAAAATTGTGAAATTTTATTATGCAAAAGGTACCTTTCCAGGATAAAACTCAACACACATTTATGACAGGCCAACCTTCCCACGCCCAAGCACCACCACCATAATGTGAAACGTGCTTCTTTTAAAATGAGGCCTTTTTGTTTCAAAGTGTTAAATTGCGAGTACTTGGGGTTAGCCCAATTGAATATTGATGCAATAGTTCCGTTAGATTTTAAAAAGTCCTTTAGATATGGAAGAAAAGTAATTAGAAGTGAGGTGGAGCCAGGAAGTTTATAGATTTCCATTTCTTCTCATGAGAAAAGCCTTTATCGAAGTGACTTTTTTTCTTGCTATTCCCCCCTCCCCCTTTTTTTTTTCTTTTTAGTTACGGCAGGGTGTACACAGCAGACCCTTACCATGCTCTTGCCCCTGCAGCTAGCTATGGAGTTGGCGCTGTGGTAAGTGTGGCTTTTTCTCTTCCTTGGTGACTTTTACCTTTTGTATTTTTATGAAGAAGCACAAGCAGTCCTTAATGCTGCTAATTGGGGCTGGAAAATCTGTCATTAAGCAACATGGTTATAAGTAAAAAAAAACAACAACCCCACATTGCTATGCCACTTATGAAAGGTAGTTCCAGCAGTCACCATTGACATTGTTAACCAAGGACTTCACTTGACTGTGACTTGCAGCTTCCTGCCAGCTTGCCCATCGACTTTGTCAGAAGCTGGCAGGGAAGGTTGCAAGTTGTGATCACGTGACCCCAAGAAACTACAATGGCTGTAAGAGTAAGGACCAGTTTTAACTACTTGTTCAGCACTATCGTAAGCTTCAGCAATCGCTGAATGAATGGTCATTAAATGAGGATCACTTATATTGTCTACATTAGTATGTGTGGTTGAATAGTCTCAGAAGTTCTATAATAAAAAGTATATTCAGCATACTGGTTGATTGCTAAACTATGCTAGGATGAATAGGAGGATAATAATAGAAAAGTAAAACAAGGATACGAGAAAGTTAATGCCACCATCCCACCAACCACCAGTCCCACTGTAAAGGGAATGGTGGTGTCAAATCACCAAATGGGAAGGGAAATCGGCACATATTATTATTCCCAGGCTTGATCTCAAATACAGTCAGAGATTTATTACCATATTCCAGTCATGTACATTGGCATTCTAACATCAAAGGGGATAATTTATTCTTTTGTTTTGTATCCAGAGCTGTTGTTCTGGTTTCTGTTTTAATGAAGAATTACAAATTAAACTAATGAAGCCAATAATTGATTTTAACCTTGGTAATGAGTATACTGGTGCTGAAGGACTTGGAGTTCATTAATCCCATTGATTTTGTTAGCAAGCTGAGCAATAAGTCTTGGACCTGGCTACTTTCCTTTTGAAAGTTAAATGTTCTCAAATGCTATCATCGTCATAGAGCAGTCTGCCTGCAAATCTTCTGGTTTGCTTTTTAAAAAAATCTGAGGATAACTTGCAGGAGGTTTATGTTTTTAAATTTGAAGAAGTTGGCTAGGAAGAAGAACAGGAAAAGAACTGCAGAGCCAGGGACAAAGAGAAATTCAGTTCAAGGAAAACATGGAGAAAAGTTGCTAGAGATAATCTAGGATTAATGTTCTTGATCCAGAAGACAAATGTGGCACCAGGCTTTCAGACACCCAAACTTGAGGTCAGTTGAAGTCCCAGGAAATATTTTTTAAAGAAGACATTCTACAGCTTCTTAAATCACACAGGGGTTACATGGGAAAACAGTCTTACATGCATTGTTCTTTTTTTAAAAAATTCTAAATTTCCTCTTTTTTATCAACTTTTGCAGGCAAGTTTATACCGAGGTGGCTACAGCCGATTTGCCCCTTACTGAAGTGACATGAGCCCCCCCCCTGCAAGTGGGACAGCTCCCTCCCCCCAGTTCATGAGGCCTGGCTATTGCAATATTTACTAGTAGAGGAACTCTATAGCAAGAAGAGGAGGAAAACAAAAGAAAAAAACAAGAGAAATACTTTTTTATACCTCACTATGTTCTTTAAATATGTATTTTCCTTTAAATTTCTGCCTTTAATTCTTTTGTTCCAAAGATTGTGCATTTTTTGATCTTTTTTTTCAATTGTTTGTTTTTAACTGTGGTAAACATAATGCATTTTGTGTCTATATATGCATAGTTTATCCTACCAATCACACAAAAAGAGATAAATAGTGCTAAGGAGGGTTAGGATTCAATATCATGGAAGGTAGTCAGGAATATGTAGATATTTTTGTTGGGTCTGATGCCCAAAAGCCAGAATAGTGAGGAAGAGCTCCCTCTACTGGGGGAATGGGGGAAATGTTGATTGCCTGCAGCTGGAACCTGCATGCTCCTTGGAAACACAAAGACCCTCCTCTTTTATCACCAGCTGGCACTTATTTGGGCTCAGGACTGCTCCAGCAGCATCAAGATTTTTTATAATTTTCAAGACAAAACTGCTCAAAGCTGCCCAAAGACTTCATCTAATAATGGTTTTTAGAGGACAAAGCATGTAACGAATACATAACTCCTATCTTTAATTCTTACGATCTACCATGGCTTTACTTTAATCATTCCGTTGCTTTGGTTTTCTTCTCTTCCCACTCTTCCCTCTTTTCTGATGAAATAGCATGTTTGGGACAATAACTGTTGAATTTGGATCCATGATGGAGATATTTTTTTCTTTAGAAAAACCAAGAGTTTAATTGCAAAGATCTACATATTCTGAGGTTCTGGACTGGTGATTATGGGAAAAGCTTGCACCAGGGCTACTCTGATACTCCACTGTACAAGATCCTCCTTTTTCACCCTGAGGTAGTTAGCTTTGCTGCAAGTATGTTATAAAAAAAATTGCATGAAAAGAAAAAAAATGCATTCTGGACAAGAAAAGTAAGGCAAGCAGTGGGGGTTGGGGGGGATTTTTTCTTCCTTTTGTCATAACACTAATTTGGAAACCATGCTTGTATTAGCATTGGTATCTGGAAATGAACTATTTTCAAACATAATATAAAGGCATAATTAATGTTTACTCTGATTTGTAACCAGAGTCTTTTAACGATTGCCCGTCTGAAGACAAACTGCTTAATTGAGTCAATACTGCCAGTTTGGAATTGAAAAAGGGCTTCAAGAAAACTCTAAGCCTGAAGATTGTCCCATGCTGGAATATCTTCCTGGAATACCCTTTCTTCTACTACAGTCGGAAGTCTTGTAAATTGATAACGCATGCAATTGGATGACAAGCAAACCAAGGCTGTCAAATATTTTACCACTAATTATAGATATTAGAATAGCATAAGGGATCCTTTTTTATTCTTGTACTCTTCCATTACTTTTTTTTCAACACCTCCTGCAGATGCCCCACAGATTTAACTTAAAGTCCATCATCTCAGACTTTTGGCTATGATTAAGCGTACCATCTTGTGTAGTATAACTTTAAAGCCATACCCATTACAAAAGCACAATTCCCTGTTTCTTCATCACACTCAAGTAGTATCAGAGGACTTTTCAACTAGAAATAGGCAGTTGGGTAGATGAAACCCTATTATCTTTTGCTCCACAACAATGTTAAAATGGGCAAGGAGATTTGAAAACCTTCAGTGATATCACATAAGTGCACTGTTCCAGTCATATACAACTCATGCATCTTCAGTTAAACTGCCATTGTGTTCTCTTGTGGCTTACCAGAGATTTGTGTGGATTGCTAAAGAGGAGATCTTCATGAAAGAGTCAATTTATCTGAGCAAAAGGGCACTAAACTATTAGACTGTTGGCCACTTTTTTTAAAGACAGGCTGCTGTAACAGTTTCTAAATTTGTTTTGTATATCCAGCTTAAAATGAGAAGAGAATAGGAATATTACAGCTATCACAAAATTGTGGAAATGAAGAAGGAAGAACAGATTTTCCAGCTACTTTCATCTTGAGGATGTTATTTTACTTCTGCCTGTTGAATAAGACACATCAGTGTTCCACAGTGAATTACAACTCTGAAAAAAGAATCTTGTGTTGACATAGAAAAAGATACAATCTGCAGAGCTCTAACACAATTCTTGGACTAAATATTTTTTTGTTTTTGTTTTTGTTTTTACAATTGGAAGATTGAATACTGAATCTTGATAAATCTTCCAAGTTGCATACTTTTATTAATTTTTTCTCCTAAAAGACAAAGGTGGAGTCCTTTTACAGATTATTCCTGGAATAACACTCGAGTCACCCTGGCTGTCACCTGAGTAATATCACTGGCCCTGCAAGGCATCTTTAGTCAAGAAATGTCTCTAGTCTAATTCCTTAGCTATAAAACGAAAGAACAAAGTACTCGCCTCTTTGTGAAACAATAATATGTGATGAAGTACACTATTCCTATAAATACCTTATCTCTTGATTTTTCCAAAGCCTGAACTAACTTTGCAACAAAGCAAAATTTTAGCAAGATAATGTTTACCCTCTGATTTCTAGAACAGTTGAAACATCTTCATAGGTGGTAGTATAAATTCAAGGCTTTACAAATCCTCTTCCAACCACCTCCATTTACAGATGTCTAGTAGATATATAGCAGGACATTTCAGCTTTCAAGACCAGATTGGGATGGATGTGTCTTGTGCTGCAAAAGAGTGTGCAGGCAGCCTGGGAAATAGAATGTGCATGTCACTCTCCAGCATGCTAGCATCTGAGGAATCCATTGCAGTGGGGAGTGGGGTGGGGTGGGGTGGAGAAGAGGCTTAGGAGTGTTTTGACTGCCTGAACGGGTTTTACAATAGGAAGGCAAAATTGCTAATGGACAAGGTGAATAACCAATGTAACATTGTGTGTGTTTTTATTCTGATTTTCTCCTGATAATTTCAAACATGATTGTAGTATACGCCAGTATACTTGATTTTTGTTGTTGTTGTTGCATTGTTGCATAAAACACTATTTGGGTGATGTTATTGTTATTGTCAACCCAACCTTTTCTGCTCCATTTCCTATTCACCCACCCTATTTTAAGGTTTTTATTTGCAGTCTAATGAAATTAAATCTCCAATTAATGAGGCAAACTGTCTTCTGGTAGTCAAGAGTTAAACTATTAATATTTTTAGGGTACTTCCACAGTGTGCTGTTTTCCCTACCTATTTGGTTATATAACGACAAGATTTGGACTGTATTGTATCCCTGGCACCTCTTCTGAGAAGCAAATTCTCATAAGTGCTCAATTTGCAAAACTTACTGCCATGAAGTTGGAGAAACAATCCAATACTGTAGTCCTCTGCAGTTATTTAGTTCAGATGATACTTCAAGCCTTGGACAATTAGAAGCTTCTTGTGAGTTTTTCTAGATATGTAGAACCTAAACACTGCCTGATAACAAGAATGAAAATTGAATAATGGCCCGCTCCTTAGCAATAGCAGATTTGCTGCCGCTTTATTTTTTCTTAAAGCCGTCCACTGAAGTTTTCATTATGACTTGTAGTCTGCCTCACGTCAATTAATTATTGACTTCTTTAAAGGAAAATCAGAAGCCTCGTACTTGGTTTTCTCTCTTTTGGAGCAGAATATTCAAGTGCATTTTGCAGTTGCTTTGAGAAGCAGCTGTGAAGGAATTTAGTCTATATATTCAGTAGAGTGATGTGTCACCGTTTTGGCAGCTCTTTTTTGCCTGGAATTCAATAAGTGATAAAGTAATCTTACTGGGTTTTAATTTGGTGTTTTTGTTTTGTTTTTGTTGTTTTGAGTTCTGTTTGTAAATACCTGGGGCGTGACCCTGGCATGATGACAAAAGTTGAGGCAGAACTGTAGGGCAGTCCCAAGATGACAGAGTTTACTGACCACCCAAGCTGACTTGGTAATACTTGGAGTTGTCAGAAGAAGATCTAATATGCCCTGAACTGGCTTGGCTCTTGGTGAAGTGTCTATTGCGCTTCTTCCTTGCCAGGTACTTTTGGGACATAGGATGCATTGTAATTAGATGCTCCCCTCTCCTTGGATCATTCCCCAGGATGCCCAGGATGCTTGACCAGGTTCCTGTTTCCTGACTGACTCTGGAAAAGTAGTAGCTGCATCCCAGGACTTTGTGGCAATCTCTAACATCCCTATTCCCTCCCCTTCCCCTGTTCAAGTATCATATTGTACAGTAGCTTTCAAACCATACAGTATTCATTGGGTTACTCTTATTATTATCAAGTAGCTGGAATTGTGAAGGTCAGAGTAGTTAGCTCTTTAGCTTTTATTCTTTTTTTTGTATTATCCATGTGTATAAATTATTGATCATGTTGCTGGCTTTTATAAACTCTAAGCAAGGGAGGTGGAGTCTTTCTTCATCCTTTGCAAATGGTAATGAAGCACTGTTTTTAAATAAAAGAGAAACACCATTTACTGGGTTCTGTGTTTTTATTCAAGACTGTAAAAGATGGATGGATGAATGGATGTTACTGTAATTCTGTTTTATTATGAGAAACAAGTCTAATAGATTTAAGACATAATAGTAATTGTATGATGGAGAAAACCACCCCAGCATAGATAGTTAAGATTTTGTTGTACTCAAAGTTTAAACAAAATAATGTTATATCGGTGATGGCTAACCTTTTCCAGACCAAGTGCCCAAAGCGCATGCCCAAACCCCCCAAATCCAAAGTGTGTGTGCCCCCCACACATGCCCCCATACATGCACTCCCCCTGCACATGTGCAGCCCCCTGCATGCGCTCCACCCCCTGTGCATGCGCCCGCTGCCCACCCCATGGCCCTTGCCCCTGCGCATGCCCCCCGCATGCTCCCTGCACATATGCAGCCTCCCTGCATGTGCCCCGCACTTGCGTGGCAGATATCTGACAACCATCTGGCCGGTGGGAGGTATGCTGGCATGCACATCAGAGCTGAACTGGGATGATAGCTCGCGTGCCCACAGAGAGGGAGCTGCATGCTACCTCTGGCACACGTGCCATAGCTTTGCCATCATGGAGTTATATAATCCTATAAAAGTTCAAGACTGAAACCATTAGATAGGCAGATGATAGAGAAGATAAACAAATCCAGTACTTGAAAGAGATTCCAGCGCAAGTCAAGGAGCATAGTAAAATGGTTCCCTGATGCCTGCTAACTGATAATTTCCCCACCCCAGACATCAGGTTTAATCAACATACCATAGATGTTTGAAAAGGAAGAGTCTGACACTGCATGGAAACTTTTGCATACAGAGCTTTTACATAGACTCCTTTTTTCAGAAGCCCAAGGCTTAATCCCAGAGATGTGCAGTGGGTGAGGCTTCCTTTCCATTAATTAGAGGGGACAACCACCTGTATTTTAAGGTTGTCCAGAGACATTAGATTGAAGCTCTCATCACTCCATGCCAGCAAGGCAATTGCCTCAGTGCTGGCTGGGGATGTTGGGAAGTGCAGTTCAATATACCTGTTTGGCTTTAGGTTGAGGAAAGCTGTGTAGAATCTTATTGCAGATGTGTAAACTCTTAAGGAGATTTGCTGTATTAATTTGTGGATTTTTTTATTTGGGGTTTGCCAGATTCTTGCTGTTTGATAGATGAATAATCTCGTGATTTTAATTGATCATTGGCAGCAGAATTGGGTTAGTATTATGAAAGGCCTGTCTCTGATTGAGACCTTATGTAGCTACTTATAGTCTAAGTAGATGTTATGGGGTCTCACAAAACGGGGTTGGTACTTTCCAACACCTCCTTTGGCAGAAATAACAGCTTCTAAATATTTCCTGTACCTCAGAAATCAGCCATGAAGTACATACAGGGCAGAGGTGGGTTTCAGCAGGTTCTGACCAATTCTGGAGAACCGGTAGTGGAAATTTTGAGTAGTTCAGAGAACTGGTAGTAAAAATTCTGACTGGCCCCGCCCCATCTATTCTCTGCCTTCCGAGTCCCAGCTGATCAGGAGGAAATGGGGATTTTGCAGTAACCTTCCCCTGGAGTGAAGAGGGAATTGAGATTTTACAGTATCCGTCCCCTGCCACGCCCACCAAGCCATGCCACACCCACCAAGCCACACCCACAGAACCAGTAGTAAAAAAAATTAAAACTCACCACTGATACAGGGGGGGAAATACAAATGGTTTTACAGTTGTCAGATTAGCATATTATTGAGAAACTGCAGAATGCAAGGTGAACTAAGAAACATTCTGAGTGGAAAGACTGCTTAGACGGTGGTAATGGTGAATTCCAGAAGCAAGGAATAGGAAAACCCCTAGCTAACTAAGACAATATTTAAAAATCATTTTTTGCTAAAGGAAGTTAGACTGAAAGAATGTCTGTTTTGTATGTGGCATATTTAGTGTTTTGATCTCTTGAATCTGTTAACAATTGTTAATAGTAAGTATGTATTGAAATCTTTAATGTTATACTATAGAAGTTGTATCAGCATTTGATCACTTGTTTCAACTGTTGCATGCAGTTGTATGTCCTTGAAATAAAGTAGATGGGAATTGCTTATGCTTCTAAAGTTTTAGTAACTGAATCTTTCAAGTAGATGGACTCAGTAACTGATAATTAGAGCAACCTACAGTAGTGGCCAAAATTGTGCAAACCTTTTGGGAAATGTGTATTTTCTAAAACTAGCTAATAACACCACTTTTTTGGGGAGAAGTACCATAAAATTATATATCAATGGAAAGATAATTTAATCAAGAATGTAACGCAATAACTTGAAGGATTTGCTATTAGAATAGCAGTTACAGTATAAAGAAGAAAAGTGAAACACATAGGAAAAAACAAGATATACAAAAATGATCACATCAGTTAATACTTATTTGGGTAACCTTTAGCATGAATTAAGCAAATTACAACGTCTTCCCATGGAATGAATCAAGTCTTTTAGTTCTGCAGCTATTATAATGTGAAACCAAGATTGAATGATTGTTTCTATTAACTGGGTTTTATTGCTGGGTCACTTCTGACTAGCAAGTTTCTTTAATTGGCTCCATAGATTTTCAGTTGGGTTAAGGTCTGGGCTATTCCCCGGCCATTCCAGCAGTGAAATATGATTATCTTGAAACTCCCCCCAAAAAGTGGTATTTGCCATCAAACCTCAAAAATACACTTTTCCCAAAAGGTTTCCACAATTTTGGCCACTACTGTAGTAGTGGCATATAGTGGTTGATTAGACGTAAATATAATTCCACTCTTCAGTTAATAATTCAAGGGGAGAAAAGGGAGTGTAACAAAGTTAAGATAGAAGAATTATTCATTAATAACTCTGATTTCTATTGTTGGAGGTTAATATGCATTTCAAGTATAAAGCATATATCTAATGACATTTACATTATTTATTTCAAGGACCTTATGGGTACTGCCTGTGATCTTCCTGTAGATTTCATATTTACAGCAGATCTGTGAAGTATATTAAGATAAGAGAGCTGTTTATCTAATGTTATCTTGGAAAAAGTTACTTATTTGAAAAAAAAAACATAATGTGTGTATTTGTCTTATGTAAAGTCCAGCATTCTGTCCAGAAACAAACTATTTCACTGAGGCACAGAAGTCTGCTAAAGATTCTTCTCTGATGCATCCTCATTAAGATAATTATCAAGACTTTGTATGTTGAAGGAGCTACAATGTACATCTCTTACAGAGCAGGAAAATGTATATATAATTAAAATCTAGTATGAGTTTATTGAATCTTGGTCCACTTTTACAACATTGTCTTCATTGTTGCCGAACTTATGAATATTGTTGTTGTGACTTCAGCCTCATTTTAGGATACTTTCATATTTATTTATTTATTTTATTTATTTATTAAGCTTTTATACCGCCCTTCTCCCTAAGGACTCAGGGCGGTGCACAGCCAAAGTTAAAAAACACAAATATATAAAATTTAAAAACAGTTTAAAACAAATTAAATAATTTGGCCCAAGCAGTGATTAAAACAGAACAACCCCTTAAAATTAATATTTAGGCCAGCCCCGCTTGTTGAAACAACAGCGTCTTTAGGGCATGGCGAAAGGAGTGTAGGTCAGGGATCCTCTGTATCTCAGGGGGTAATTCGTTCCAGAGGGCAGGTGCCCCCACAAAGAAGGCTGTCCCCCTGGGGGTCGCCAGTTGACATTGTTTGACCGATGGCACCCCAAGGAGTCCCTCTCTGTGGGAGCGTACTGGCCAGTGGGAGGCTATCAGTAGCAGAAGGCGATCTCGTAAGTACCCAGGTCCTAAGCCATGGAGCGCTCTAAAGATGGTAACCAGCACCTTGAATGTATAAGGTCCAAGATCAATTCTTAGATTTCTCCAAATCCTATGTGAAAGATGTTCATAGATGCTAGAATAACAAGGTTGGAAGGCACTTTGGGGGTCTAGTCCAACCCCCTGCTCAAGCAGACCTTATACCATCCCGGACAAATGGTTGTCCAATCACTTTCTAAAAACCTCCAATGATCGAGGACTCACGTTTTTTGGAGGCAAGCCATTCCACTGATTAATTGTTCTCATTTCACTGTCAGGAAATTTCTCCTCAGTTCTTGATTGGGTCTTTCTTTAATCATCCTCCATCCGTTACTTTTTGTCCTGACCTCAGGGGCTTTGGATAATAGGTCGACCCCCTATTCTCTGTGAAGTCTACTGGAAGACTGGTATCATATCACTTCTAGTCCTTGTCTTTATTAGACTAGTCATTCTTTCAACCATTCATTGTACAGTTTAGCCTCCAGAAAGTTTGTCATTTTTGTTGCTTTTCTCTATACTCTTTCTAGGATCTCAGCATCTTTTCTGTATCATGGTGACCAGAATTGAATACAGTATCCCAAGTGTGGTCTCACCAATGCAGTAGCACCATCACTTCATGTGATCTTGATACTATCCCTCTGCTGATACAGCCTAGGACTGCATTGGCTTTTTGGCAGCTATAGCACACTGCTGGCTCATACTTAATTGATGGTCATCTAGGACTCCTAGGTCCCTCACAATTACTGCTGTTGAGCCAGATACTACCTATACTATACCTGTGCATTTGGTTTTTCTTGCTTATGTGTAGGACCTTACTTTTCTCATCACTGAACTGCATCTTATTGCAAAGGGCCCATTGCTCTAGTTTGTCAAGATCCTTCTGAATCTTGAGTTTGTCTTCCAAAGTGTTAGCTATTCCCCTTACCTTGGTATGGTCTGCAAATTTAATGAGTTTCTCTTCTCATCGAGATCATTTATGAAAATGTTGAAGAGTACTGGGCCTAAGATAGAACCTTGAAGTACCCCACTGCATGCTTCCCTCCATGTAAATGTAGTTCCATTAAGGACTACATGCTGAGTGTGGTTAGTCAATTGTGAATCCATCTGGTGATAGTACTGTCTACCCCACATTGTTCTATCTTACTAAGAAGTAGACGGTGATCTATTTTGTCAAATGCCTTACTGAAGTCTTTGAAAACTATGTCCACAGCATTTCCCTGATCCACTGACTTAGTCACGTTGTCAGAGAAGGCAATAAGATTTGAAAGATTCTGTTCAGTAGTTCCAAGATCACATCTCTTAGCTCCTTCAAAATCCTGGGATGTAATCCATCTGGTCCTGAAGTTTTGAACCTGTCTAGAGCAGATGGATGTTTTATTACCGTGTTCTTAACTATTTTGGCTTGCATTCCTGTTTCTGTCTCCTACAGTGCTGCTTTTGATAGTTGGATTTTTTTTTCTTCTTTTGCCTGAAGACACATGCAAAGAATGAGTTAAGCAGTTCCACTTTCTCCTTGCTGCCTGTCATTTCCTTGCCATCTTCTCCCATTAGTGGACAGATTGTTTCCTTGGTTTTTTTCTTGCTGCTTACATATGATGATGATGATGATGATGATGATGATGATGATGTTAATCTTTGGTGAGATTCACAGCCTTTGAGGCTGGTTAAT
>JANHZT010000803.1:221474-245867 GCA_032468215.1 Stegonotus admiraltiensis
TATATATATATATACACACACACACACACACACACACACACACACACACACAGATATATATATATATATACATACATACATACAAATAAATAAATATATAACCAAAGACCGACATACATACATACATACATACATATCACATCACACACACACAGAGCATCCAAAGATCCAGAAATCCAAATCTCTTTTCCACAGTTACTACAAGGTGTTCATAACATAATGTTCCAATTATGTTGGAACAGTATATGCCATGTATCCAGTTAGGAGATACAAAAATACAGAACGAGGCATATAAAAACATGTCATACATATATTATTTATTGCAATCCAGGAACATAGGGTTCTGAGGTTCCACATTTAAATGAACTTCAGAATGAAGTGTTCCTTTGAATCTTTCTGAAGCCACAAGTTCCCTTTGTTTCCTACTGTAAAACATCTGCACTGCTTTATATTTCAGCAAGGTTTTATCTGCAGCCACCTCCTCCAACATCTGTGCATGCATAAAGGCCTCTTCCATTATGTCCAGTTAACTATTTTGGTGTCTTTTTTTCAAATACTTTTTCAAAGGGTTGTGAGGCTCCTGGAGGCAATTAAATTGCCCTCACATGAAATATGTGTGCATACTTTACTGCAATTAATTAGGTACAACAAAGAAAAGAGCCTTGGTTGCACAGCGGCTAAAGTGCTGTTAAAGTAAAGCCAGCTGCCTGCAAGTACTGCAAGTTCAGGGTGGCATATAAATCAAACCAATAAATAAAATAAATAAATAAAAAATAAATATCACTTTTATGGTACAAAGCATCTGACAAGATGAAAGTTGGCATTGAACTAGTTTTTAGATTTTTATTCTGCCTTTAAAAGAAATTCAAGGCAACGGACATTCTTAATACTCTTTCCTTCTCCTCTTTTTTCCCACAGCTCTGTGAGGTGGGTTGGGCTGAGCGAATGACTGGTCCAAAGTCATCCAGCCGTTTTTCATGTCTAAAGCTGGACTAGAACTCATAGACTTCTGGTTTTTAGGACAGCATCTTACCCACTATATCAAACTGTCCCTCCACAAAAATTAAGGATAGTTTTGATATAACTTTTATTTCAAGTTTATTTTAGAGTAAATGGATCACAGCTACAAAGATTCCTTAAGGCAGCCATCAATATAAAGAAATTCTAAACAATAAACTGGAAAGACAAATCATTATACCTTCTTGGCAAAATTAAGCTAATAGAGATTTTTATTACAATACTACAGCAATGCTGGAAAATACAGAGGGAACCTTCATTAACTCTACAAAACTATAGCTCCAACCTCATTTTGAGTGAATCCTCAAAAAAAAAATAGCCTATTTCAAATTGAGCTTCTTCTCAACTTGGAAACAGCATGGAAATGATTTGCCATTCAGTTCTTCCAGGGTTTTACCTCTCAAACTAAGCTATGGTACAAAGAGGGGTTTCTACAGGGTGTGGTAAAAAAATTAAGGATGATGATCTTAAGTGCAATGCACATAAAAATTGGGTAGAGCTTTGATTACACCTTTGTGGGTGCCATTTTTATTTGTTTTACCATACAGATATTCCGGTATGTTATATCCCTGACTACAGAACTGCAGTTTCCTGGGAACTTTCTATTCAAACACTAAGCAGGTCTTCCCTGTTTAGCTTTATGAAATCAGCCATAGTTCATAAGGCTGAGGGTCTAACTAACCTTGAGATTTCGGATGTTGGATGGATTGGCATCTGATCTGAGCATAACTTGAATATCCTGAAGAGTCTCTTCTCCTGTTGGCCGAGGACGTGTTACTTCATCAGCTACCTCTTTTGCAGCTTCTTCCAGCTAAGAAAGAAGTGAAATTGTTTAAAATATAGGAAGAAAAGTATTCGCCTTTTCTTAAAGAAGGCCCAATTGGACAGAAATAGCTGAAAAGTAGTCTAATCATAAAACATTAAGTTTCAGTTAGAAAAGTAACAATTGGAGTGAATTTTGGAATAGGGCATATCTAGTTAATAATACTGTGGAATACTTATACATTATACACTTATACATAAAAAAGGCATAAAGGGGATAGGTTCAGTAATATAGTCTTTATAGGCAGAAAGCCTCAGGGTTAGTAGTCCACATTTCTAAATGGGGAATAAAAGATTCCAGTTTGAAACCCAGAAGAGTTGCTGTCATCAGTATTAAGCTAGATGGACCCGCAGTCTGAATCTCTACAAGGCATCATTTCATAATCTAACTGCAACCTCCCACATATTTCTCCCATGCTGCATATAGGTACCAGCTGAAGATGCTCCACAGGCTGCTTGTATATATGGTTTGCCAGATCTTCATCAAAGCTTGCCAAATCTTCTAACTCCACCTCAATCCAATATTGTCCAACATTATAATGACGTTTGAGCTCATCTCTTTCAATATAGTGGGAGAAAAAAAAGAGACCCATGAATATATTTATTGGAATAACATTCACAACTATGCACAAAGCTGCAGAACTCTAGGGCAAGTTATCTTATTTTGATATACATACCAACACTTCAAAGGTATTTCAACTTAAAATGCTATAAACAATTGTTTAAGTTTTCCAAAAGAAAAAGGGCACCTGTATTTGAAAGAGAAGCCAGTCCGGTCTGTTCCAATGCGATACTGCCTTAAAAAGTCTTTGAAGTGTTTCTGCAGCTGGGACTTTTGAACTTGCCCTTCTTCTGCAACTGGGTCTCCACCAAAGCTATCGCTGTAGAAAATGCCAGGGTCATCAAAACCAGACATGCTGATTCGCTGAAAAAAAAAAAGCAGAATGGAGGTGAAAGATATCAATAAGATACATTACAAATATAGGTTTCACAACTAAGTCTAGAGCAGCTGGAAGCTGGGCAGCACTAAATTTAATAATTACAATTAAGCCAGAGATCCAGTTTAAAGTATCAGGAAAAACACTTCTGAGCATGTGCAAAGTTTCCCCTACAGCTTTTATACAAGACAGCAACTTCTTTTGCATCATTTTTCCTTTTCTCTGTGGCAGAGGTGGGTAGCTTATGATTTTCTGTTGCAAAGCAATAATTCCCAATAATTATAATTAGAGCCACATGAAGAATGGAGTCACCTAGCTGCGAGATGGGCAACAAAATTAGATAGATAGATAGATAGATAGATAGATAGATAGATAGATAGATAGATAGATAGATGGATGGATGGATGGATGGAAACTAAGTAAGTTCTTTACTGGCAGAGTGTGATTGGACACACAAGGATTTTGTCTTTGGTGCATATGCTCTCAGTGTACACAAAAAGACAAGATACATTTGTCAAGAATCATAAGGTACAACACTTAATGATAGTCATAGGGTAATTCAGCAACAGGACAAGAGCCTCAAGTTCCCTTTAACTGCTAACGGGAGACCTGTGTTTTTAAGCTGAAAAACTGCAAGCAGGAATCGCCCTTTATTTTGAAAGGCACATTATAACCAGCCAACTTTGATTCAATCGACTCATCCATCTGTGATACTTCTACAAGTTACCATCCTAGTGGGGGAGGATGGGAGTTGTGCAAAAGTTGGGATATACAAGAAATGCTTGGAGGAACATTGTTTCAGACATGACGGGTCACTAATGAACATCGCCTCTCCTGAGCTCTGGTTAAGCAGCAGCCCAAGACTGACCCAAAGGCATACAAGCAGGTATCGCTCTAACGCGCGCCCCTGACCCCAGCGCCCCTCACCTGCCTCTGCAGCCGTAGAGAGAGAAACCTCTCGCAGAACGACTCGGTCGCTCGCTAGAACTCCGGGAAAATGTTTTCGCGGGAAAATGTAATAATAAAAAAAAATTCTTCTGGGTTCGCCGGCAGTTACGCACTCCGCTTTGCCCACTGTCATTGGCTCAAGCGCAGCAGGACGTGTGACGATTGGCTAAAACCTCTGTCCTTTAAGCGTCACTCTTTAAGGGCGCGAGAGAACGGCGGCAGCAAGTGCCGAAAGCGATTGGAGGCGACCTAAATCAGGGCCCGCCTCTTTACCAACTTTTCCTTTACCGAATTGGTCAGCCGTCCGCTAGACTAGAGGAACTTTTTTTTGGCGCCAAAACTTGTCGCTTGCAGCCAAAAAAAAAAAAAAAGGGAAGGAAGCTTTAAAATGGCGGCTGTGGCTCGAAATGGGAGAGATTCGGCGCTTTTCGCTTAATTCCCCATCGCGTTCGCTTGTAGTTTGTTGCCCTTGATAGCTATGGAAGAAGGCAAATAAAACTTCCCTTTTCCAAGCCAGAAAGTATGACAAGATGCATCTGTTGATTTTGTTTTGCCACTCCCCTAAAGCAGTGGTAGGCAAACTTGGCTCTTTCACACCCTGTGGACTTCAACTCCCAGAATTCCTAAGACAGCGAAGATGTGGGGCGGGGCGAGTGTGTGAAAAAGATTGAAAGCAGAATTGGAGAGAGATCTGCCTGTTACACATACGTTATTTAAAAGCATATAAAACAATGCAAAATGAAGAAAAAAGAAATATCAAAGTAAGCTAAAAGTGCAAGACAATAAAAAATCTTTTAATAATATTTTTTAAAAATAAGGTTTTTAGTAACAAATCAGTGCATTGGGGTTTTAAGTGTAAGGTAAGATCAAATAATATTAAGTTAGTAATGTTTAATATTAAGTAACATTTATTTATTAAAACTTTAATGGCAACTTTAGATTATATTTGTAACTTGATTTCAGGCCTTCTGGCCATAAATCGATTAATTGAAAGTGCAAGAAAGGAAAAACAAATAGAAAAGTAAATAAAAAGTTATAAAGTGACTTCTGATCTTTACAGCAGTTATTAAGTACAATTATAAATTTACCTATTTGTCTAAAGTCACATCTGATGTCTCTATACTCTTTGTCTAGTAATCAAAACCATAAATAATAAGCTTTTTACTCAGTCTATTTTTCTGTTTTATGCAAAAAATAAGACAAAAACTTTCCAGCTCTCTTTCCATAACTTACTCTCCAGGATTTCCACTTTTGTTCTAAATTTATAGATGCTTTTTTACAGAGCTTTCCATTTTGTTGACTTATTCTTTAATCTTCTTTAACTTTCGAAGTCTGATCCATTCTTTTTTCAAAAATGTCAATTTATTATGTAGTGATTTAGTCAGCTTAGCATCATTTTGGTTAACTTATTGTCCAATTCCTTAAAACATTTTCTGAAATAAATCTGGTGTAAATCATCTCTCTGATGTTGCTGTATCAATCCTCTGCTATATTGCAGCTTTTCTGGTGATTGTCATTGTAATATTATACTCCAAAAGTGAAAGTGTCTCTATTGCAAGGGAAAGGTAAAAGGAAAGCTTTCCCTTCCCCAATTTTGTCTTTCTGTGCCCTTAACATACTACTTTCCTCTCAAATGGCACTCCTTAGTAACAGACAGCATCACTCTGCCTCCTGTTATCTTTGTCTATTGTTCTGTAAATTCCACCAGTTAACTGCATAATAATAATAGTAAAATAATAATAATAAAAAATCCAT
Organism: Stegonotus admiraltiensis; assembly: GCA_032468215.1. Lineage (NCBI taxonomy): Eukaryota > Metazoa > Chordata > Lepidosauria > Squamata > Colubridae > Stegonotus > Stegonotus admiraltiensis. The sequence goes on from JANHZT010000803.1 coordinate 226,955, forward strand.
GAAAGTTCAATTTGTTTGTCTAGTTTAATTCTAGAAAGGGTGTAGAGAAGAGCAACAAAGATGATTAGGGGACTCGAGCTAAAACATAAAGAACGGTTGCTGGAACTGGATATGTCTAGTCTTATGAAAAGAAGGACCAGGGGTGACATCATAGCCGTGTTCCAATATCTCAGGGGTTGCCACAAAGAAAAGGCAGTCAAACTTCTCCAAAGCACCTGAGGGTAGAACAAGAAGCAATGGGTGGAAACTAATCAAGGAGAGGAGCAACTTAGAACTAAGGAGAAATTTCCTGACAGAACAATTAATCAGTGGAACAACTTGCCTCCAAGTTGTAAATGCTCCAATGCTGGAAGTTTTTCTAGGGTTTCCTGCCTAAGCAGAGGGTTGGACTAGAAGACCTCCAAGGTAACTTCCAACTCTGTTATTCTAATTCCAATTTATTCAATAACTTTCATCAGAAAACAATATTAAAAAGCTTTCTCCATTTTAAACTTTCTTACATCCATTCCTTCTTAAGCTCTTTGCCAAAAGTTTTTAAATCTTTAACCCCTCTCCCTCCCCTTTTAAGTCTAAAAAGAATGTTGAATCATCAAGTGGAATTCTCTTATCCTGCCACTCAGGAAATGTCTCTTTAACTATAAATTAATTACATCCAAGTGTTTAAGTGAGGCTTGTACAAACCTTGTGTCCAAAAGGCTGTGAGCTTGATTGAGATCCTTCAACATCTAGCTCAGTGGTTCTCAACCTGTGGGTCGGGACCCCTTTGGGGGTCAAATGACCCTTTCACAGGGGTCGCCTAAGACCATCGGAAAACACATATTTTCAATGGTCTTAGGGATAATTTTATGGTTGGGGGGTCACCACAACTTGAGGAACTGTATTAAAGGGTCGCGGCATTAGGAAGGTTAAGACCCACTGATCTAGCTGCTCAACCCACAATTTGTCTACAAAAACCTGTAGTCTTCTCACAAGCAGCAAGTATGTGGAATGCAAATGGACAGTCTTACAATCTCTTCTTTATGTTGGAAGACAGCCAGAATTCACCATCTGTCTATTTATCACCACAGTGCCATTTAGGACTATCTAGTGTCTGTCATAGATCTTCATACAATAGAGTCAGTTTGAATTTTTAATATGATAAATATTGATAAACATTACAAATAAAATCTTTTGGAAGCTGCTCCAAAATTTTAAAAAGTGGGAATGGGTCTTGGAGGACAAAAGTTTAGGAAACATTGTATTAGACTGGAATTGTTTCCCCTCCCGCCTTTTAATTTTTGGGAGAAGGTTTGAATATGGTGTTAGACATAATATGATTTGTTCAATAAGCATGGCAAGCAAGTTGAAGCCAAACAAATATGATAGCACAGCAGATGGGAATCTTGTCTCAGTCCACTTTAAAGACAAGCTTAAGGTATGGACTTTATGTGCTAACTGGAAACACTCTGCATATATTACATAAATACTCCTCGTTGATGTTTTTGTTTATGTATTGTGTATTTATGTTGTACACTGCCTGAGTCATACTATCTGAATTGAGTAGCCTTATAAATCTTGAAATAAATTAAACTGTCCCTCTTTCACTTTCACATAGAAAGAAAAAATAGGATGGGAAAGGAAGGGTAGTGAGTAGAGGATAATGACATTTGAACCTCTGCAGAATTCCATGGATGCCGTAAGTGACTATTAAATTATAGACTTACCTGGAAGCATTTTCAGGTAGAATTTACATAGAAAAACTCATTAAAAGATCGCAAGGCATTTTCTTCAGTCTTTTGCAGCATGAGATTTTTTTAGTTTTCTGTATAATAATTAGGGAGCACTTTCATTGCTAAACAAGTATTCTTATTTCCTAGGAAACAGGGTTTGTGTAATCACATTAGGTTGTTTGTATAGTTGTGTAGTTTGCTGTGTTTTGCAAAACCAGATATGGTTATATAAATGGATAACTGCTTTGCATGAGGTTGGCCAATTTAATCAAACGACAACAGGTACACCTTGCTTAATAACTCTCCTTTTTAGCGACCATTTGAAGTTGTGATGGTTCTGAAAAAGTAACTTTATGGTTAGTCTTTACATTTATGACCATTAGAAAGACCCATGGTTATGTGATCACCATTTATGTACTTCACAACTGTTTTTCAACAAGTAGAGTCAGTGGAAACCTACAGTATAACAGTCCTGATCACATGATGTCTCAATGGCATCTGGTGACTCATTTAACAAGTGATGTGAATCATTGAAAGTCAAAATTAGTGAAAGTTTCAATATAAAATATAATAAATAATATAACCTTTAATTAGTTTTTTGAGAAGGATGGGAATTGGAATTAGTATTTGATATTGAAATCCATTATTTTAAAAATATAAAGTCACTGAAATCAAGAATCTACTGAATAGCTAAAAGAGCTAAAACGAAAGAATAGTATTCTATGTCTGTATACATGTTTGTGCCCATAAGGGTATTTTTATTATTTTTCATGGATGTGAGTATGAACTGGATGCTAATTTGTAATTAATCTAGCTCAAGATCAGTATGAGATTTTAGCAATGTCAATGTTCTTTCTAAGAAATAAAAATATTCCTGTGTTTAACTACATATGCTACTAATATATTTATTGCTACATGAGCAAGTGCTCCTACCTCATATGTTTTAAGCTTTATTATATTTTTATTAAATATATTCTAGACTTAAAAAAAACCTTAACAAAATGCATTTTTCCTGAATCTGTCTAAAACATGATCAAGTAACCCTTCCTAGGTTAGCCAATAACATTAAGGCAATAAACCTATGCCTGGACTGCTGGATTCTAAAACATAAACAGCTGTTATGGAGGTCACATGTTACGTCCTTCCAATAAATGCCTTTTCAATATTGACTTTTAAAAGATTTTATAATAACTGTGGTACTGAATGATTATCTTCCCAAATACAGGGATAAATTAACTTAATGGCAGAGTACTGATTAGTCCATTTCTATCAGTTATATAACTCAGTGTTGAAAGCAAATATTTTTCAAACAATCTGATAAACATATAAAAGTACACAGTTGAGTTAACTTACAAGGAGCTTTAATGAACGCACATATAACTTAAAAGTACAAAGTACAAATACAAGAATGTTTTATTCTGTTCCTGAAAGATCATTGCTAAGGCACATCTGTTTTAAAGTAGTAGAAGTGTGTCGCATAAAGTCATAGTTTAAGCACTCTATTCCATTTTAGGACAAAAAAACCAAACAAACAATGCAACATATACTGTATAGATAATATTGTACACAAACACTGACAAAATATCACAGTTTGATTTATTCCTCACATATTCCAGATGGCAAGTTAACATACTTTTCTCATCTTGGCTTCTTATTGGTTTAATTGCATGTCATAAAGTGGCATTTCAGGTTCTTTAGAGAAATGTATTTGACACAAACTTCTTTAAAAATGCTGCTGGTAACAATAATACCTAGAACTGGAGAAATAGTCAAGCTCAGTGCTTCCAATATGCGTGATAATCTAAATCTGCAACCTTCATCTTTAAAAAGAAAAATGCATTAGTTCCAGAATAGGCAAGTAGTAGTAAAAGTGCTTAAGTTCTTTTCAGTTCATAGAGCATACAAGCCCACAACAACTGTTGTTGCTAAGAAGAAAAGAGCAAGAGTCCAACGCAAGAGTGGGCTGCTGGGCAGCAGGTCTGTATGCTTCATCTGTGCTTGGCCACTTTCCTTTGGCACTGTATTAAGAAAACAAAAATTGTTCAGAATGAAAACCAGCTGGAAAGGTTGTATTACTAAATCATTAAGGACAGCAATGTTTTAGTCACAGTTATAGCATCACTAAATACTTAGTAGCTCTGCAAAGTAGAGCACACTGCAGTAACACTGCAAAGTTTATGAGTATATTACAATTGTGTGGACTTAAATTGTGTGATAGACAACCACTTGGTGGTTGTAGCTTTCAAATGAATTAACTGTTGGGTGCGGAGGGTGATGAGGGAATGCACAACTTGTAAGCAAGAACAACCATGAAAGTTAAGTATAGTCTTATAGTTATGCAATCAAATATATGAACATAAATCTTTAAACAGCAGTGTCCATAACAAGCCATGGTGATATCAACATGGGAAATACATCTATCGTGATATCACAAAAATGATGAAATTATTCAATATATGACAAGATTCCCCTGTCATATACCTCTCTGTGGATTATTCTATGAAATATTTTGTATATTGTATGAAATATTTTGAATATTCATTCTTTGGTAGAACTTCACTTGTAACTTATAGTATAGCTGTAAATTAGTTTTCCATCTGTTTTTCATATCACTAATTGAAAATGTTCCATGTTTAACATATGGCCTATACAAAACCTAAATATTTTAAATGTACAGGGGAAGGTAGGTGGCAAGGGGAGGTGTGAAAATCATTCTAAGCGGGCATATTTTATAATATATACTGATTTTTCAATTATCCAGGATAAAAATCAATAAAATAAATTACGATAGTGAATATTAATGAATCATTATTTTTTCATTGCAGTTGCAAAAACAGTGTAAAAGCTAAAATAATTTCTTACACTGTGTTCTGTTGCTTCCTGTTGTATGAAAATCTAATTTGGATTTCCCAAGATGATTGTTCTGTGGATGCTTGTCTTGATTCACCAACTTTTGCAGCTCCTGAAACACCTGAGAAAAATGAATCATAGAGTTTAATTGCAGAGAAGTGTTTTCCCCTTCATTCCTGAATTTAGATTTTGTGAGATCCATTTTAAGGAATTTAGAAAGTCTCCTTATCTTCCAGTCTTCCTACTTCAGTATAATTTTTGATATGGAAAGCAACACAGAAAATGGATGTTTAATATGTTCTACGATGGCCATCTACTTTGCAATAATGAATATTAATAATGAATATAATTTAAATATGAAACACTATAAAACTAGTGCATAGATAAATGTGAAAATTTGGTTCTTCCTGTAGATACGTTTCTATCTATCTGTAGATAACGAAAATATATTTGCAATACCAGTAACATGGGAGGAGAAAAAGAAAGATGTCTCCAATTCGTATTCCCTAATCAAATACATAATATTTATCATTTGTATCAATGGAATTTAACTTTCCTCAGTATGGAAAGTATTGGCCATGAGATCATCTTTCAATTACATATACATTTAATTTTAAATTCTATATTGCTAAATGCCTCTATTTTTGGAAATCATGCATAATCATAATGAATAATCTAATCCCCTTTTTAAAGTGTTCATGTTAATGGCTATGACCACATCTTATAAAAATGAAATTTAGCAGTTAACGATATATAATATGGGGATGTATTTTTTAAAATATGTCTTGAATCATCCAAATTTCACCTTCTTTGGCTGACTTAAGGTTCTGGTATTATGAAGCAGTTTTATAAGATTAGTGCACTATGGTTTTATCTATTTAATTTTTTCTTTTGAGATAAAGAGACTCTTACACTGTAGCTTTTTCTCAGTAGAGCTGCTATAACTCCTTTGTCCTTTCCCACAATGTTCTTTGAGATACAATAGTCTAATAGTATCTTAATAATATTCAATTGATATAAAATGGTATAAAAATATAATGAAAGAACCTAGGCTGAAGTTAAATATTGAGATAAGGTAATTGTCTATAAACATGTCAGGAAGCAAGGATTTTTGATAGATTTGAATACTTCTATGTATATTTTTAGGATCCCCCCCCCCAACCTTTCATGAAATCTGTGCTCCTTTGTAAAAATTAACCAAATCAAGTTATAGGGTCCTGCTTGAATCATTTTAAGAATATGGTAATATGTTAATTAGTTATTATTGTTTAGAGTGGTTGATTCTAATAGAGCAGGTTGTTTTATTTGAAGAGGGTCATTTTAGGCTTTTAAAATGCAGCACAATTATTTCTACTATACCCAAACTCCAGCATCATAATCATCTTTATCTTTTATGTTTTTGTTCAGTATTAAGCCGGAGGAAAAGTTATATGAAAATTACAGCTTTGTTCACCTCATTGTTATTGTTTTTCAGATAAAGAAGGAGATATTTCAGTATACCAGATAAAACAGCACTCAATGTTTACGTAGAAGAATTGTACTTCTTAAAATTACTTATTTTTTCGGTTTGAAAAAATTAAATATACGTGACTAATTACTCACTTCAATATTCAAAAGAAAAGATTTTCTGGCCTCTTCAACAATTTTCTTGATAGTAGAAGAATCCATGGGGATGCTGTTCATCCGAGCTCTATAAAGCTGTTTGAATTTGCTGATGCTGGTGATTCCAGAGAAATTGAAGAAAGACAGCCCTTTTCCAGTATTGGGCAAACTGAGAGATTTCTGGGCAATCTTCTTCAGAATTTGGCCACCAGACAGATCTCCCAGGTATCGAGTATAAGCATGGGCCACTAAAAGTTCAGGCTCATGCTGGCCCACATGATGTATCCTATCCACATATTTTTGAGTTGCATCCTGACACTGGATGTCTTTCTTCCATGTGGGACCATAGAAATATTCCAGGTCATCTTCCAGTGCAGCTGTGCGATTCAATTCATTGGGGAAATAAACAGGCACATATACTGGGTTGTCCTTGTTCCTTTCAGATTCTTCCTCCAGGGCCACATAGATGTAATACAGAGAACCCAAATAAAGCTAAAACAAGGTCAGGGAGGAAAAGAAAAACAGTTACAAAATCTCTCTTCAGTCATAAATGTTTCTTATTTAGTTGATTTGATATTTAGATTCACCTTCCTATTAAAAAGCCATAGTGTTCATGATTTTTGAATTCCAATTTTAAATGGAAAAGGCTCCTAAGAACCAATTCAGTTTCGGTAACATTTGATGTTTAGGCAATTTTATTTGAACGTCTACAAATTGCGTTCAACCCTTTCATGTCATTTGGAATGATTACGATGTGACATTTTGTATTGGCATTCATTTATCTAACTGTATGTAGGTTTCAAAATCTTCTTTAAATAGGTTGAATGCGGTAGTGTTGCCTCACTGTTGTGAGAAAAAGGTATGGGACACCATATGTATTAAATTTGATTGGTCTTCACTTGTTGACCATTTGAATCCCAATTATATACATTCTACAGGAAATATAATTGATTTCCTAAAACTGCATGTATACTAACAGATTTCCACACTGGAAAAGACACAACCTACACTGGCAATGTTCCTGATAAAAGTTTCTAGTGATTTTCCTTATCTATCGTGACTTTCCATGTAAGTGTTCTACTGCTACAAATGCTCTTCCACCCCCATGTGGAGAATTTGAGATGCTACAGTGGATAACACTAATTTGGGGGTGTGTGGGGGTGTGTGGAGGAGACAAACTAGGCCCTCATTTTATTCCAGCATTATTTTCCTACAGTGCAACATCACCGCTAGATACAACCAAACTTTTAAAATGTACAGAAACATTTTTAAGAAAGAAGACTTCAGGTGTTATTTTTCCACTATCATTTTTTAAAATGTTTTTTGATAAAATACTTCGTGTAATATTGGGTCTAAATACATTTGATCAGAAAAACAAAACTAGGTATCTTTTAAATATTAACCAAATTCCACGAAACATTTGTTTAGATTTGATAAAAGATCTAGTTTCACAACAACTTGAGAAAATACTGTGGAGGTTATAAGAGAAATGAGGAATACTAGAAAATAGCTTAAATATGCAAATAAAGGAAGGATGTTGACTGCAAAATGGTCATGCAGTCCCAATATAGACCCTGGTGTTAGTAGCATGTATAAAAATCAAATAAATCAAATAAATAAATGTCCACATAGAAATTTCCTAGGGTCTTAGATTGGCCTCTAAGCTTGCTAAATTTTTAGCACTCTTTAGCTGTTTTTACCTCAGGTTTTGGATCCTTGTTTGGCTTGAGAGTATGGGAGAAACATGGGTAGAACGAAGTCATTAGAGAACAACAATTGTGAGTTTGCCAACCATTGTTGTTGTATTTAGTGATCTACAATTCTGCCATCAGCTAGCAGTACAATATGATACTCACGGACTGCAACAGAATACATACTTAGAATATAATGTGTTAGAGCTTTGTCCAACACATTTTAGAAGCATCTGCTTTCTCTTATGCTCCTGAGTACTTAATGTGATAGAAATTATTTTATTTATTTATATTATTAAATTTATATGAAAAACTGACTCTCTTAATTTAGCTACTAGAATCCTTTTTATATCCAAGGGTTGGTGCCCCTTGCACTAGCATTTTCCATTTGGCTCCACCTTGATCCACTATTTCACACTTGGCAGATCATGCAGTATTATGCAGATTAATGGATGAAACCTTTAATCAGGTGTCTGAAATACGATGTATTTGGCTTGAGGTTAGTGTCTAAATTGCTAGTCTGTAATGTTGCACGTCTTATTTATTTATTTTTTTACTGTGCCTTATTTTTATATTGTGAGTTGCCTACTTCTCAAAAGCAGCATGAAATGCCGAACATCCTAAACAGTAAAACAGCCCTAGCCAGTTGGGATGACTCATCAAAGGATTTGGCTTCTATAATTCCCAACCTGCATAATTGCTATAGCTGGATGAAGATGAAAAAGTAATTGTCTGATACAACTTGAAGATTCTCCTTTGAGAAATGTTGCAGTAGGTACTAGGTGAGAATTAGGGAAAGGAAGAACTGAGATACATGGTTGATGTTGCTGCTTAATCAGTAGTTTTAGAAAGTGTAGTAAATCTTTGTCAGCTTCAGGAGATTATTCTTAGAGAATTTAATGTATTGCTATTTTTTCTGGAACCTCTAAAACCAAGCAATTTTAAAAAATACAATAATTGTTCCTTTCCCAGATTTTTTTTTATTATTATTACTATTAATACTTCTGGGTGGAAATGGCAAATTGTAGTGAATCACTGAAACTTCCCTAACCCGTTAGCTGGTAATCAGCAACTTTGGGCAAAAATTCATTTGAAGAAAATGGAATGTACTGTCCTTATTCTATTTGCTTTCTCATTATTTGTTCTTACACCTAAAAATAACAACAGAGCCAGTCATAATACACCTACTTGCATTGTATAGAATTTAGACCTAATGTTACACAACCATACACACATATCAAAACTTATTTACATTTTCTAGGTAATAATGGAGTTTTGAATAATTTAGTTAATTATGTGTCTTGTTTATACTTGCCCATCACTCAACCTAGTTTACTAGAGTTCAGTCAATCAACAAAGAAAAAGAATCTGAAGAAGTTCTAACATTTATTTTCTTGAAGTATTTTGGTCAATTGAGGTTAATCTCTAAGAATTTTGTTTGTACTACCCATCACTTCCATTTTACTTTAGTAAAAATGTTCTACCTTATTTTTCCCTCTGTTGGTTTTATTAATTATGTCCCTGCTTCCTCCAGCATCCATTATCCATTCAGCACTGAATACTCAGGTATTTGGGCATTTCTTTGGTCACCTATACATGTTGCAAAAATGCATAATACGTTCCTATCCAAAATGAATCAGGGAATTGTGTCTTCCCATCTTCTATACTGTAATTCCAACATAAAACTCTATACTATGGTTTACACTGAGTTTCCTTTCTTTTTTCTTTTAGGAGTTCCTCAATTCACTTTAAATATATTATGCAAATATAACAAACACAATGTGTGGTTTCTTGTTGAATATACATTCATAGGTGTACATGGTGTAATGTTGCTATGGTGTAATGTTTTTGTTTCAGAACAACAATATTTACGAGCACAGTAGACTTGTCTGTCAGGTTTATCATGGGGTAATTTGTTGTTGTTTTTTTTTATTTTATTTATATGCCGCCCTTCTCCGGAGACTCAGGGCGGCTTACAATGCATTAAGCAATAGCCTTCATACTTCTGTATATTTTTATACAAAGTCAGTTTCCCTTGCTTGTTTTCTTTTTGTTAATGTGTAATGCATGTGTTAATTATTCTATTTACATAATTCAATATTTTCAATCTTTTATAAAGTTGCGCATTCTGACGAAGTTCCTCTTCTCAAGCAAAGCCTATTCTATATACACCCCAAGAATATCTTGAGCTCAGTATTTGGATTATGCCTTAACTTTAACAAACATTATACTTCCAAGTCTACTGGGGAATAAGTTCTAGTGAAAATTATTTCTGAATAAACATATTTAAGTTTGGTATAGCACCTTAGTTTATACTTAGGGAAAAATAAAGCATTTGCTTAAATCAGCTACAGTGGAGTCAAGCACAAAATTGCTTACACCAATCATAATTAAGGAGTAGAGGGTCAAAGTCAGAAGAAGGATGATGTTAGGCTTCTGTCTCTATTTCATTTTTTATATTTTATTAAAATACTAAGATCCATAAATTCAAACCAGATCAAATGTAGTAATTGGCAGAAGTGGCTGTACCATTGAAGTTAATAAATAGTAGAAATTTAAAAATACATAATTACCCTGGGAATTTATTTTCAGTTCCCGACTGAATTGGAGGGGGGGGGGTATTTCCTCACACAAATCTACCCACTCTTTTTTTTCTACCTGGTACTTTGTCTTCCATGGGAAGGCTGGAGCCTTGAAGGATCTGCGGTTCTAATGTAATCTGAGTTGTCCAGTTTCCTGTTCCCAGGATAATAAGCTGGTTCAATTTTCTTACACATAAAACTTACATTATATTGTACCTACACATCTTTATTTCCTTTACATCAAGTTACATTATGCTGCATCTACCGTTTAATTTGCAATTTATCCATAAACCATTGCTTCTCCAAAACCAAAAAACATGTACCTTAAATTCATAAAGTGACACCTGTCCTTTTTGGAAAATCTTCATGAATTCTGTGTTTTCTGCCTCTTCATGAACATCTTTGGTGTTTTCCTTCAGGGCTTCTGAAAGGTCCTGAAACTTTCTATTGAAGATATGAAAGAAAGGGGGTGTCTTAGGGTAGAATTGGCATTAAAGAATTTCTCATTAGTCCTTTAACAAGGAAGTTAAATTGGCAATCTTAGGAAACCAGAGAAAAAGATGAGCATCCTTTCTAGACAATAGTGAAAGGACCTCTCTATTCTCCAAGGACAAGATATGTTCAAACAAAAAGTTACATTTCTTTGGTCAAAGAGTTTGGGAATAATTACAGATATCAAACTAAAAGATCACATATCAGGCTGACATTTAGAATGGAATCAGATTGGTGGATTACAATCTACTCATACAAAGTTTTCTTTTCTGAGATCACAGAGACCTGTTAGTGAGAGAAATACCAAAAATTCTAACGTAGAACATCTGTGAATGAGAAAAGTACATGCTGAATATATATATGATGGTCTTAAAACCAACACTCACCCTTCAGTATGCTGAGCCATTGTTCCCTTTTTCTGTTGTTTGCTATTCTTTCTTTTGTCTTTCTGTTGTCTTTTTGCTTTCTTCTTTCCAGAGGCTGAGGTTTCTGAATGAAGCAGTCCTCCTCCTTCATCTTTCTCTTTATACGTTTACTGTGGGATCACGTGCTCAGCCAGAAAACATCTGACCTCAGAAATCATACAGTTCCCTTGCAACATGTACATTTTTTTTGCCACACCCCGTCACTAGAGAAGTTCAGCCCTTTTTTTTTTCTTCCCTGAGTAGGGAGGGAGGAAGAGAAGTCATCTGATGCAGCTTTATTGACGACTAAGCACAACAGGATGTCAAGAGACTTCTCTAAAGAATGCTGGGCATTAACCATTTCATTCCACAGAGCCAACCAACTTCTCTTTTCAAATATTAGTGACTCTTGATAGCATTTGTTTTTTATACATATTGGATATACAGTACAAGCAATTCAAAAGAGGCAGACAATGTATTGTACATCATGTTTTTGTTCCTTGATCTAGGGGATAATTTTAATGGAAGCTTTGATGTACATATGGCAGTGGAAAATTTATGTTGCTGTGGTTTCTGTCAGCCTACTGGCACAAAATTCTGGCAGTGTAGATCTGTTGGTAGGATTTGATTAGATGTTCATGGGGAATCCAGGGATGCTTGTTGGTGGCTGAATGCAAATCCACTAGAACCAAATGCATCTTGTTCCCCCTGTATATGGTCTCCAACTGGGTAAGCTTATTTTAGGATAAATTTCTCCCCTCTGTAGTCGACAAGTGGGGAAAATAATGCTTCTTCCTTGATTATAGTGCATCTGTAACCCTTCTTTTGCATTACATTGGGAGTACACTCATCTATGTGGCAGTTTCATTGGAATACTCTGGGCGGGTAAATTAATTGCCAGACTGAAATCAATAGTTCTATTAATGGTGTACTAAAATAAACCTGTTTATCTGTGGCAGAGATAGCCAATCTGCACCCCTCAAATCCTTTGTGAGTGACCAATTCTGCCTTCTGGCAAAAATGAACTTTTTCTCTTGTCAACCCTCTGGATGGGGGCGAGGGGGTGGGGGAGAAAATCTCATAAAGAAAAAGGTCTAGAAACATTGAATAATGGATGACTGTCAGGTTTTGACTTTGTCTCCCATCCTGGAAGGTGGCATCTGATAATTACCCATGAAGAGAGAAAAAAGTTTCTGTGATTGATTTACTGCAGCAATTTCAGTGGAAATGCTGAGTCTGGGTGCTGAAGGGTAGACAACGATCATTGTAGCAGGAATCCATTTTCATTTGTTTTAGCTTGGGAGGCAGACACATGGAATCCAGGAAACAGGACCTACTTGTGCTGACATTTCATCTGACTCAGCTCAACTTCTCAAAAATGTCACTTTTCTTCAACTAGCCAGATTATTCCAGAGCATGGTGACAAATGGCTGTCACTTTTTTCCCTATCTGGCTATATCATCATTGAATTTATTCTTACATGTAACATAAAATAATTATATAACAATACAGAGACAGCTCACGTTATCTACCAGACTAGTGAATCTTCTTGTGAGATGATATAATGAGACATTACAAAGAATGATTAACTGTTAATTGTTAATTAACTGTTAATTGTCCCTTGCGATGTGTGCTATTTGGGCCTTGTAGCAGGGATTCTGAAGAAAGTCCGGTCTAAGAAAGGTAAAGAACCAGAAATATCTAAATGATAATTCTTCCCACAGGCCATTAGGATCATCCAGTGGGCAGTTTTAAGCACCAGTGTTGCTTCATAGAAAGCATCCTGCTACTGAAGTAACCTGTTGCTAGCGTCTATTTAATCATCATTTTCTCAATTTTTTTGATATCATAGTGGCTGCACTAGTTCAGTGAGTAGGTCAGAAAAGCAGCATTATAAGAAACTTGTGTAAGCCTGTGCTGTCATAAGACTCCACATATAAACCAATAAAGACCAATTTATTACGGTCAAGATGATCTTTGGGCAGGGATAGAATTTTTTGGATCATGGGACTTAACCTATCCACAAAATGGCTACTATAGGCCAAGGCACAACTTTCTCAGCCAGTTTTTGACTTTATTTGTTTAATTAAATAAAGGGAAGAAAAAGAAAAAAAACCAAGGGAAGGAAAAGGACCGTTATTTTCCAACCCATCTAGTTCTACATAGTTCTATTATATATGTCTTTTTTTCTTCTTTCAGTTGGATGGAATATTTCCACTTAGATACTGGATGCAGCCACCTCCCGTGGTGGTTGTACTTAATTTTCAAAAAATGTTTGAGACCTTTTTGTAAATTAAGGTGATACCAGATGCCTAAGAAAAACACACACGTTCTCAGTAATATTGCCAATATTTATAAAATAGTGCTTTGGTCAACATACTAAACCTCCATTTAATGTTTTAGAAAATACTTGCATTTGGAACTTTTGGGATACTCTACCACTGATGAAACCTCTCTTTTGTATTTGTGGGTCATGCCATTTTGGCAGTATCAGCAAGGACAAACACCTTTGCAGATTGGAAAAAAGGGGAAACAACTTTCCTTCCTTAGAGTTATTGGCACAGAAGCAGAGACACTCTCCTTTTTTGCCAGTTGATTTGCTGTTTGCTAGGTTGAGGAATCTGCACCTCACAACAGGATTCTTTGTTGCTACAGGGCATTTTTATTTAGAAGTTCTTCTAAGCGATAACCTTTTAACCTCCTAAAATTACTCTCTTCTTAACTATCTTACTGGTACAAGATTAGATATTCACCATTAGCACTTATATCTGAAATTTTGAATGGCCAATTATTTAGCACATGAATGTGGTGTGAAATCATGCTTCAGTTCCTACCAGTAATGGCTGCTTCTCTTCCAACTGTTGGTAAGAAACAATGCAGGAAGCATCGAGAAAGACACATGTATTACTCAGCAACAACAGTGCCTTTGTTGCAAGGAAACCTTCAAAAATGACACAGCAAAATGTTCTGTGCCCCTCAAAAGGAAATACTGACTCAGGGAGCACATTGTCATGCTGTGCAACAGGAAATAGCTGCTCCAAGAGTGGAGTGGAGAGAGGAAGTAGCAATTTTTTTGTGAAAGCTCCCTAGCAAGGGAAAGAGAAGTTAGCCTGGAGAATGCATGAACAAATAGAGTTAAGAGAGCAATTTTAATTTCACAAGTCATTCTGATTGTACAATTCAGCTTAAATGAAATATATTCTTCATCTTTTGAAATTTTCTTGGCAACATACAAAGATGGTTTGCCACTGTTTACTTCTAAGATGTATATCAGTTTCGCATTTAGCCTAAAGCTATGCTCTTACCCAAGTTTTAATAATCAGTCCTATCTGTGCTTAGCAATTTTCCAAGCCCAGACAAGATGAACTAGCTCAGTGTTTTTCAACCTTAGCAAATTTAAGATGGGTAAGCTTCAGTTCCTAGAATTCCCCAGCCCTATGTTTGATTGATCATAATTTATACTTCTGTGGGGACAAAGTATCAGTCATTTAATTCTCCGTGGTCTGATCAGCTCCATAAATATAACATTTTGCATGCTTCGTATGCCAATAAGATAGAGAAAAATGTTACAGATGTGATGCAGACAAGAAAAGAACTGGACACAACAGAGATGAGCAATTTTAAAGAAAGAGCAATTTATATTAAAATTAATGCTTGTTCATGCTATTGGACAAATTTATGTAGAAACATACAAACAATACTCAGATATAAAACAGCAAACCCAACATAAAACAATATATGCCTGGAAATAAAAGTATTTGATAAAATAACATAGTGTTTACAAATCAATCAGTCTATAGTTAGATCAAGAAATGGAAGGCTGAAGCTCTGCAGTCTTTGGTATTATAAAAAGG
The DNA here is from genome assembly GCA_032468215.1 of Stegonotus admiraltiensis. Classification (NCBI taxonomy): domain Eukaryota; kingdom Metazoa; phylum Chordata; class Lepidosauria; order Squamata; family Colubridae; genus Stegonotus; species Stegonotus admiraltiensis. Next base: position 242,139 of record JANHZT010000803.1, read on the forward strand.
GAGAATAAAGTTTTGAGCCTTGGCTTGCACATCAGCAAGTTTTCATGTCAGATCTTTATATTAGTTGCGCTTCCTGATTCTTTTTTCTCAATGCACTGATGCCCTTTGGCTTGATTATAACTTCATTATTATTTTTGGTATTAATCCTTCATGGGCATGATTCAGAAACATGCACACATTTCAAATTAAATAGGAAGGCACATGTGCTTCCTCTGGAGTCAGAGTGCATTAAGAATGCCAAGTGCAACACTTTCACTAAGTCATTAGCTTATGAAGCAAAGATAGGCTGAGCTCATTTTAGCCTCAGGTGTGGGATCAAGAGTGTCAAGCACATGGGATAGAGTGTGAAGTATTTTAAACTTCCTAACCTCTGATACTTTTCAGATACTTTCGACAACCACAGCTTTTATAGCTGACCAGCAAGGGATGGGAGTTTTATTTTACACCTCAGGCAGTCCCTGGACTGAGAAAATTCCAAGGGTGGCAAACAACTCTATAAACTGGTGATGGTTTTCTGGATTACATAAGTGCCCTTTACCTACTGCTCATTCCTGCAAACCCAGGAGCTGTATCCTGAATCAGTCATCTCAGCAAAATCACTTGGAAAATGCTCAGTGAACTTGGTGCTAATTACTTTATCACATTATGCTAATATTGATTTAAGCTAGTTTAATTGCTTAGACAGAAATGCACAATAGAATTGGGCTGTGCACTGCTGAAATACACACCCTTACCCAGTGATTCATAATATGAACAAATGAGATAGCAACAATATGAGCAATCCAGAAAACCGTCACCAGCATTGTAATCTGAAGAGAGAATGCACTTTGTTCCTTAGGATAATGAGGGTCCTTTATTTAAAGACTGTGCCAGTTTACAAATGGCTCCATTGCTCTTTGATATCTTAGTATTGTCTATGTTCAACAACTGAAATGCTTTGATTCTGGTGTATTTGAAAATAGAGTGAAAGGAATGATATGCTGTATTTTTGGACATGCAGAAACTCCTGCCATATCTGTCTTTCAGTTCCTGAACTTAAGACCTTTCAAGTAGAAAGATAGAAGAGAACATATGAAGTTCAGGGTTGAATTATGGTGTCTTTGATGCTCTCTGAGCTTGGTTGTTTTCAGGGTACTGATCATTTTACCTACCAGAAGTTGGGTAATAAAACGTCTTTAAGAAAATAGCCAAGCTCAGAAAGTATCAACGACTCTACAGAAAGATAACTTGATTTTTTTTTTAGCTTCCCCTCATGGAAACATCTAGAATTTCTTTGCATGTGAGAAAAAAAGACAGGCAACATGAAGGACATGAAGAAAGAATCAGGCAGGGAAATGAAACAATAAAAGCTTTGCATGGATTTAATTACCATGAGGGAAGCACAACATTTATTTAAAAAATGTTTGGATTTCTCAGTTTGCTTATCACTTGCTAAAATCACATTTTTTGTGTGTGTGATTGATGGATATTTCTTTCATGGTTCAACTCTCATTTTCTTTTACTCTCTGTTTTCCCTATATTTTTTCTTGTAATGGCAGCAAAACAGATGTTCTGACCATTTCTTTGAGAATGTTATGGTGACTTTTTTTTAAAACAAAAGTCTCGTTGCTATTTATTGATTATATTTGTTGATTATTGATTATAATTCTTGCCCCCCAAGAAAAACAAGTCTCGTTGCTATTTATTGATTATATTTGTTGATTATTGATTATAATTCTTGCCCCCCAAGAAAAACACTGTCCCTGTATCAGTCTAGTAGCAACCAGGTTGAAATAAATAAACTGTACTGTTGAGGACTTAATTACCTAATGAATATTACCAAAACCCCAGCTCCCAATCCATAGCTTTCTTTAATAAATATGTAGATATTTTTTAATAACAGTTCACAGTCTGCTTCAAAGAAATGGTTACTATTTTTATTGCTTTGCAATATTTGCCTTTTATACACTTGCCATGGTGGCAAGATTTTTTTTTTCAGATAGATTATTTTCTTTTCACAGAGAATGAATTGCAAAATGGCAAAACAATATAAGGCAAAAATCAAACCAAAGAAAAACAAAACCAAACAAAAGAACCCTTCTGTAACTGATAGTTCGGTATGGTCTTTTTAAATACAGTATGTTATGAATGTATTTCTTTTTCCCTGGATTAGTTGGGCCAGAAACTGTTAAATGAACTTGAACCCCATTGTTTATGAGAAAATTACTTGCAGTTCATCCAAAGAACTGTTTTTCCCAACCAGGATGTGAGCCAACTCAAACAGCTGCAATCTCAGAACAGCTAACAGGAAAACACATGCATCTGTGACTCAGCAAAAATAGGGATTTGAAACCTTTACTCAGCAATGTCAAGACACAAACAAGATCTACCATGACACAGCAGAATTAGAAACAGGCACATGGCTTGAGACACCTCCCCCAAAAAAAGATTAGCCAGCACTATTCAAACAAAGGGCTTTTTTGTGCAAGTGAAACAGCTCATTTGTGGTTGGAAAGAATCCAGATCTCAGAAAAGATTCCCGAAGACAAATGAACACACACAACTTTTACATTATTCATTGTAAATGTAAGTGTGTATCAAAATTATATTTCATTATGGTAATAGTGTGTGATCAGTGAGATAGAAAATGAATATGTTTAATTTCTAACCAGGATTAAAAATATCTGGTTTCTGATTAAAAAATAGCAGTTCCCAGAAATGGATATTGTTGAATGTATTTTTAGTAATCTTTGGGAATGTAAGGTCTCACTTGTATATATCTTAGTATGGTCCTCTACCTGAAACACAGATTTTGAAACTGTTAGTTGTTGATCAAGCGACAGTACAGAAACAGTCCCATTCAAAAATTTTACGTTAGTGGTTCTATAGTATTTCAAATATAACCAAATATGGATGGGTATTTTTTTAAAGGTTTTGATCAACCATTCTATTTAGTCTATTTTCTCTGCTACCCACATCAGCAAGTATTGTGGCAATTTGCAAATTTTGCCAATTGGCAAAAAAAGGCTCAGGACCATAATGGTTGGAAACATGCAGAAGAGGACTTTATCCTGCAGTGGATAGACAATGGCTAAAATGATTATATATATGTATGTGTATGTCAGGGGTGGGTTCTACTTACCTTTACTACCGGTTTGCAATGGGGCTGCGTGCGCACGCACTTCACTAATGCGCGCACTCTTCTGCGCAAGCTCAGAAGCGTTTTCATGACGTCAGGCTCAGTGAGCGGGGCCTCTTGCCAGTTTTACTACCAGTTCTATAAAACCGGTGCGAACCGGGGGCAATCCACCACTGGTGTATGTGTGTATGTGTAGTTTGTGCTAATATACTATATATACGTATATACCAGTAGTGGGTTTCAAACCCTGTGTCTAATGGTTCCCTTGTGGGTGCGGGTGTGCTCACGCATGCGCTCAATGTTTCCGAGCATGCACAGAAGCTTCTGAGCATGCGCAGAGATGTCCGGGCAGGTGGGCGGAGCCTCCTGCCGCCATTGCTACCAGTTCGCCCATTCTGCGGCGAACTGGTAGCAACCCACCATTAGTATATACATATATTTAGATAGACAGACAGACAGACAGATTGATATATATGATAGGTGCAACCTTCATTTTCCTGAGCTGTGGGAAATACCACCAGATTTTGGTGGAGATATTATTATTATTATTATTATTATTATTATTATTATTATTATTATTATTTATTAAATTTATATACCGCCCTTCTCCC
>JANHZT010000810.1:100318-112042 GCA_032468215.1 Stegonotus admiraltiensis
TCTATCTATCTATCTATCCTCTATCATCTACTGTATCTATTATCTCTCTCTTATCAATCTTTTACTGTTTCTAAGTCTATTTGTCTATCTGTCTATCTACCTATCTGTCATCTGTTATCTATCATCTATCATGTCATTCATCTAATTCTGACCCCTGTAAATATTTCTCAACTCCACACATTCTTCTTCTTTACACATCTGTGTGTTAGAGCTGTTTTTAATGTGGATTTTTTCATTGTAGGCCAGAGGTGGGATTTATGTGTTTTTCTGTCCCGTCTTATCAGCTTGTGCCTTCCTTTGCTATTACTAATCTGGCAAAGTAATTTCTAACTAGTTAGCTATGTCATTATTAAGTGGCAAACTATGGTATATTATGCCCTTGAGAACAGGCAGCATTTTCCATTTTTCTTTTCATAGGGAGGCAAGTTTTTTAAACAGTATGAAGTATAATTCAGTGCTTATTTTTACATGACTGTTGTTATATGCAGCTAATTAGGGTCATGGAGAAAATCTATGTGGTGGGATGGCACATCATTAATCACATTTGGAGGACTGACATCAATTCCAGAGACATGGTTAAAAAAGTTCTAGGCAGAAAACATAAAATGGGGTTTCCAGGATTGTAGGAAGTCCCAGAGTCAGTAGTTGCTCACCTCTGTCTTACATACATGCTATTTTGTGAGAAGCCCTATAGGATTTGAGGCAGGGCTGAACCAGGGATTTATAGTCTGCAAAGTACAAGTAGTCCTCATTTAATGACTGCTCAATTATCAACTATTGGAAGAAATATCCATCTGGTTCAGTTCCAAGCCACTGAAACATAGAGACACTGAAAAAGACACTGGAAACATAGAGGCTGATTGGAAAGATGCTTTAATGGTGAAACAGAAGCACATGGGTGGTTCTGGGCAGCTGACCACATGGAGTTGAGAGTGGGGGTGTTTTATACCTTCTCTTGGGCTTTGAACTTGAACGTCCTGTTCCTGTGCAAGAACATGTATTCTATTGGCTGTTGTCAGATTCCTATGGGATCATGTTTGACTGAGCTTCCAAGTTTGGTTGAAGTATGTTGAGTGATGCAATGTCCTTAGGCGATTATGCAATGCAGTAAGCTCTGTGTCTTCTGCTAAATGATCCTAATGTCCTGAAGGGCCATGTCTTAATCCCATCGGTGTAACAAAATGTGAAACCCACCGCTGGATAGCAGTCCACAAATATCTAAAATGTTTACTCTGGGTACTAGGAGGTGGAGTTTTGCTCTGTTGAAAATGAGAGTAGGACAGAAATGAAAAGAAAGAAGACGTAGGTTAATTTTTAGGAGGAATTTATTGATGGCGAGCAATGTTAAGCTATGGACTATCTGCCTGGATCTTCTCACTGAAAGTTCTCAGGCAGACTGGATCAGTGGTGGGTTTCCCCCAGTTCGGACCGGTTCTATAGAACCGGTAGTAAAACTGGCGGGAGGCTCCTCCCACTGACCCTGACGTCATCAGAATGCTTCTGTGCATGTGCAGAAGAGCGCGCATGCGGCCCCATTGCGAACTGGTAGTAAAGGTAGGTAGAACCCACCCCTGAACTGGATGGCCACCTTCCGTAGATTCCTGCACTGAGCGAGAGGTTTGACAAGATAACCTTTCTTTCTTCTTTTGTTTTTGTACATGAGATAGAGGGGAGAAGATGAAAGCTACAGGGCATTGCTTCCCAAAACAACTAGACACAAAGATACTTTTCCCCCCATACCATCACTCTGCTAAACACCTAATTTTCACAGCACTATTGATGCCTAAAGATATTTACCCATGTAGTAGGGTTATATTTCTGTTATCCTTCTCATCTTCTCATCTTTCTCATCTTCTCATATTTCCTACTACTTCTCCTATTGGTATCTTGTGATTTATCATTTGTTGCCTTATGATTTATGAGCGTATCTTGTGATTTATGATCTGTGATTTACCGCTTTGTTGTTTGTATGTACACTGAGAGTTTATGCACCGGAGACAAATTCCTTGTGTGTCTAACCACACTTCCCCAATCCAGAATACTTCTAATAACAAGGATGATTGAATTTAAAAGTAAAGATAATTGTCGATGCAGAAAGTTGTAAAATATAATGCTGTTATTTATGTTTTGTATTTTAATGTTTGGTGTATGTGTATGCTTTTTTTTTCTTTTCTTTTTTTTCTTTTTTTCATTTTTTGTCTTTTTCTATTATTTTTTTTGTTTTAAAAATATTCAATAAAAACTATTTAAAAAAATATTCCGAATAACAACCTAAATATGGCCCCTTCCAACGCACTTATTCCATAATTCTAAAAGTTACCTCAATTTAAATGGCTAGCCAGTTGATTCAGAGGTACTGTAGATGATTATAGAAAGTCTTTAAGAAGTGGTCAGTTTAATCTAAAAACCAATATCACTGTGATACTGGATCAATCCCCAGATCTAGAAGTATTTGTATTGAAAAGGGTTTACCTGGAAGGGAAAGCTGCAGAGGCCCAAACATCAAGAAGACAATGGAAATTCACACCAAACAGAACAAAGCTCAGTTGTTGCATAATTGTCTTGAAGTCACATTGTAAAAGTTTCTGTTCTGCAAAGGGAACGGAAAAGGCTTAATAACTTGCATGAGGTACATTTATGGAGTTCCTTTTCTGACCAGTGACATAAAGTTTCCAGCAACATATTTTATCCGTGACCAGACACATGGGAAGAAATTTCTACACCATTGAGAAGCAAAGAAATGTGTCTTCGAAAATTACATGCCAACATTTTTCTTTCTTTCTTTCTTTCTGCCTCTTTAATTCTGCAACAGCATCTGCTGGTGGCTAATCTAGCATACTTTCCCAGGCATAGCATCTACCAAATGTGTGGACTTCAATTCCCAGAATGTAAGGAATGTAAAATAATAATTTCAATGTGATTGTGGGTAAATATTTACAGGAATATTGTATGGTAGTTGAGAATCCTTTCCTCTGGATAATCCTTCATTTTTTGATGATTTGCCTTAATGGAGATTTGTATTATTACTGAGCGAAAAAGGACGCTTTAAAATTATATATGTATTATGTTACTCTCTGCAATCTTACCCATATTGCTATATTTTCTTCTGTATTTTTGAAATAATTTTCAATAAAAAATTTGAAAAAAAAATATTCAATTCAAAATAATGCTTTATATGGATTACATAGAACAGACAATTCACATTTCTGACCTTCATGTCATATTGTCATGAAATGGAGTATGAATTTGAGACATATGGCTTTGCATTGATATAGCATGAGTTATACTGGAAGTAGGGGAAAGGCAATATCAAGAAATGTTGCCTATGAAATGAGCTCAAGTGATTTAGTCACCTTGTTTACAAAAAGAAGTCCCCTAATTTCAGATTTTGAAGACCCTTATACCTATTTTATCCTTGTATCCATGGTGGCGCAGTGGTTAGAATGCAGTACTGCAGGCTACTTCTGCCTGCAAATTGGCAGTTTGAATCTCACCAGGCTCGAGGTTGACTCAGCCTTCCATCCTTTCTGAGGTTGGTAAAATGAAGACCCAGATTATTGGGGGCAATATGCTGACTCCGTAAACCACTTAGAGAGGGCTGTGAAGCACTGTGAAGCACTATATATGTAAGTCTAAGTGCTATTGCTATTTGGTCAACCTGTTGTCAAAATGTGATATGAGATCAGGAGCTTTACTATAAAATCCTTGACCAAACACTATCATCATCCTTGCTCATTAAATCAGCTTGTTGTCTACTTTGTCTCATGATCTGCTTATGTCAAAGAAACTTTACTCCCCAAACCATTGAACCAAAGTTTTATTAAGCAGGATATATGAGACTTAAGCCTTCATTTTTTTTTCTTAGAAAGGTTCATCATATTCCTCTTTCGCATGAATTATATTCACTCATGAATATAACTCTGTAGGATAGAAATGTGATAAGCCATACATCCATATTAGAGCAATTCACTGACTACTCAATTCTTAAACATGGCTCTGTGAAAATATATTCAGGCAACTGTTTAAAAAAAGAACAAGCACTCAGTTCCTCACAGTAGCTATGAAAAATATATACAGCCAGAATTCATAATTAATCAATGAATCAAGGCTCTTGCTTTTAGTAATTGGTAGTTATTTTAGTTAGAGGGAAAGTAACACAGTTAATTTTAAAAAGGCCAGATGTTAGAGCTGAAGAGGGTGGTGCTTTCATTTTAATTTGGCAATATTACAGAGAAGAATAAGGACTTCAAAATGTGATTATAAATTAAAAAGAACTTTTATACCACTACATAAATGATTCATGTTACTGCGTTGTAAAAACATGAAGAATTTTCAGTTGCATGTGTGAAACCTTTCATAAAACGTACTTACGGTAAAATACGTGGTTAATCAATTATTAAGATTTTTCAAAATTAGAATTTCTTAGCAGTCTGAATATGGGATAGATATGGATTTTTTTCACTTCTGATCAGCCAGGTTATTCTTTTCCCCCCGTATTGATACTACTTAGAATGCAGTCCAATTTAGAACAATGTTAAAATAATTTAGAACAACTTTTACCCAGTGTCTGCTGAAAAATGGCCATTAAGAGAAGCCGATCTGATGAGGAATGCTTTCATCAGAAGTGTTTGAAATGGGTGTGATGTAGGCTTTCCCAGCAAGAAGATCCTTGAAAGGCTATTTCTTTACTGTTAGCATTTATCCAAAATATACATCTGTTGTAGAAGGTTTGGTAATAGTTCAGTTCTGGAGTCTTATTATCGAAGATACATTGTAGATGGACTCATTCTTGGCATGAGACGTGCTAGAACTTTTCTTAAAGCGGCAAATGATAAACAGCCCACTTAAAATCAAACTCTACAAGTACACAAGCTGATTAGGTATGAGACAGTAATCTCCAGGCACTTACCACCTTCCTTTGTCATAAAAATTATAATAGCAAATTAAATCAATAATTTGCACATCACAAGGTAAGTCTAGCCATCCATAACTGGGAAGGATGTGTGTGTGTGTGTGTGTGTGTGAGAGAGAGAGAGAGAGAGAGAGAGGATGTAAACATGAGAGGATGTATATGATGATGCATCATATAGCAAACAGGAAGCATGACATTAGAGACTTACAAAAGACTATCAGGATGGATGCTAGCTATCACAACACCTGTTTTTCCTTTCTATTTTAGATTGTTTAATCATCAAGGAACCATGAGTTGAGTATGGAAGTTCCACATGTTCATTTTATTGTTCTACTCTGAATACTTGAGGTTTTTAAAAAAATGATATTAGGTCTCAGGTATAAAATTGCTAAGATGTGTCACTGAATTAAATACTTAATTATTTGCTGTCCTTTCATGATATCCAAGATGTATTCCCTCCAGCAGCTAACCAATTGTCTCCAAAGTCAGAACAAGGACATCTTCTGTACTTTCCCTCAAGGTAAAAACGGAGGTAAGTACAGGTGGAAAGAGTTCAGTTTTCTGTTTTCTCCTGCCTAGCAATGCAGTCTGGGAATGCAAACCTTGAAATTACCTGAGGATATTTTTATTTTATGATCTTCTAGCTGTACAATAGTAACAGTGTTTTACAATGAGAAACATAATTCTGATATGGAATAAGAATGTTATTTATCACCAAGAGCTCATACAGGAAAAGATGTTTGCAAAGAACATATTTTATGTCATGCAAAATTAACATTGCAACTTAGTCCAAAATCTGGGATAATGTTCATAGCCTTCGGTCTCAATCAATCCAATCACATATATGAAAGAATCTGCATGATTTATGGGCTACTGCATATATTAAGATATAAGAGAGCGATAAACGGGTATGCTTAAATATTCCGTATAGCCTAAAGGGCACATTTATTCTTATTCAAGGTCAAGTGAGTTTGTTCTGATATATACAGCATGTTCAGAAGATATTATGGAGCACCCTCAAACTCCCAGACTTCTGGTAAAGGACCTGAGACTGAAGAAGACAATACTACCCATATGGAATTTTTTGTATTGGCTTATATAAGAAAAAGTTGAACTGTGGCAATTTTTTTAAAACAAATTAATAATCATAAAGGGTTTTTCTGACAGATAAAATTCAGTCCTGTTATAAATTAGCAGAATTAGCTTAGATTTGAACCTAGATTTCTTTCTTTTTTTATTTTTACTCTACTGTGTTTATATAATTTAATCATCAGTCCTGTTCATTCAGGTCTTTCAATAGAGTCATTGAAATCTACACTGACAGATAGTGTGCAATCACTTCCTATTGTGGGTGATATGATTGGCTTTTATAAGATCTAGGCATAGATCTTCACTAGGTAAGTGAAGAGGTCAACATCATATAAAAGGCTTCTGCCTAAGGAAGAAGAAAGAAGGTTATAATGTTGAATGGATTTTTTTAAAAAAGGAACTGTTCATGGTTCTAGGTCAGGGATGTCAAACTCCGGCGCATGGACCACATGTGTCATGTGCTGGCCACCCCACCCCCATTTTAGCGAAGAGGAAAAAAGTCACGATACATCACATGACGACAACACGATGCCACCCCTGTTATAGATTGTCCGATTGTTGTGACCCAGGCCCAAATAGTTAGTATTAAATACAAACAGTTTGAAAACAAACAGACTTTATTAAAACAGCTGAGAATTAACTCATTCTCAGCATAGTCTAAACTAAATTAAAGCAAATTCTTCAAAACACCATTCTTCAGTTTATCACTGACCTTGGGATAATTAGGCAAACTGCCAAAGGCTTTTCTTGGCAAAAGTTCAGAAGCAGAAGATGCCGACAAGAAATGAATACAGTGAAACAAGAAGCAATTCTCTCAACGTTGTTTTCCGGCAAAGAGGCCAAGAGCCGTTGCTGGTCTTTTAAGCCTTATGGGAGGGGCCAATCATCTCTTGGCCCTACTCCCGAGTCATCCTCTCTGCTTTATCTGCTCCTGCCTTCTGGCAGCTCTTCTCATAGGTGCACTAGGACAGGCTCCTCCTGTTCCTCTGCCTCTCTACTATCAGCCTCTGGAGGTTCCAAAGTCCCCCCATCACTCCCTGATGGCCCTGACCTCATCTCTGCCTCCGATGCAGAGCCCTCCTCTGGGCCTTCCCCAGCCTCCAGGACTGGCCCATGTTCTTCCTCAGCCTCATCGCTGTCTGACTCCACTGTCAGCTCCGCAGGCTGCAGAAGGACCACAACACAGATACAGTTCCACAGAATTTATATAAATCTTCAATCTTGATGCCACAACCCCAAGGATCAATGCCAATCTTGACTGCCAAACATTTAATACATACCAAAATACACAATTGAATTGTCTTTGAAAAGAATCCACATTTTCTTTTCTCCAGTTCTCATTCAGATTGATAAATGAGAATTTGGTCTCAAATTTCTTTCATAGGAGAAAAGAGTTATGGTGAAATCCCCGTGTACAATGCACTTAGTTAATTACAAGGTGTTCAAGGTTGTGTTTGAAGGTCTGGTTTGTCACTATACAATGGGAACAGAACAGATTCTATTGTAGTCATTGGACAGAGTTACACTAGAAGCAAAATAGAAGTTTAGAACATATAAGGAAACTAAAATAGAAATAGTAATGTGGTTGATCTGATTAGATTGCACGGAATTTTACAGAAAATAAAACAGAATTTGACCACATTTAAATAATAAAAAAAAAATCCAGATATACTATGCAGAATTAACAGCACTAGATAGCATATATATGAATGGGCTGAAAAATTGGTTAAAATAGAATTATAGCACCCTGCCCAATATCAAATGGACACTACTTGAGCCATATTTCCAATTGTCCTTTTGACCAAAGGGCAGAGTCTACCTCAAGGATAGGGTACAATAAATCATACAATGACTAATCATCTCCCCAATGTAGCCACCCTAGTTTTCCATGGTTCTTATCAGTGTGGGTTGCCCCCGGTTCGGACCGGTTCTATAGAACCGGTAGTAAAACTGATGAGAGGCTCCACCCACTGACCCTGACATCTTGAGAAGTGATCTACGCATGCGCAGAAGCGATCTCTTTGTGAACTGGTAGTAAAGGTAAGTAGAACCCACCCCTGGCTCTTATACTTCAAAGGAAACAAGAGCAAGAAATCATGAATGAATTATTGGTCCCCGCCCCCTCCAGCTGAGATGTTTAGGCAGCCAAAGAGGCTTCAGAGTAATGCAGAAATTAATAGCAACATCAGTACCAATAGCTTTGCCCGCCAGTAACACTAAGCTCTAAAATTAAGAAAATCTTGAATTCAATTCCCAAATAAGCTGTGAACAAGATTTTTTAAAAATGTAATGTTTCCCAAGTACGGAAAACTTTTGAAAAACTGCACAGTAGATTTCAGCAAAGGATTAGTGAGTTTGTTTTCTTTTTTTTAAGAAGCTTTGTTGCCTTTATTACAAGTCAGCAGAGAATAATCTCCTCGGTTACAACAATATAAATCTCAGAATAAAGCAGGGAGGGGGGAACTTAATCTGTCACCTTTATAGCAATGTTAATTTTCTACAAAATAATCACACAATGTCCTTAGTCAATTAAGCTGGAGAAAGAATAATAACACTGAACTCCCTCTTTTTCTCCTGAACTTCTCATCCATTTCATTAAATTCTGGGGGGGGAAATGGCCACTTCCTTCAATGGGTATAATCAAAAAGTGCATCATTTAAATGAGTGAAGATTGGCATGTAGGTTGTGTAGCACGACTGGCATTGTGGGTGAATGAAAAGGTCAATTGCATTTTGCCTTTGCCCATCTTTTAAACCAAATGCAATTATTTTTCTCAAGAAAACCTACAAATCATTGCCAACAAAGAAACAGGATAGAACTAAGAATAGAAAATAGTAATACCGGTATATATTTTATAAATACTTAATTTTGGTCTTTTAAAGGAGAATAACTCTTGGTTTTCTACTGGTGCAAAACAAGCAAATCATACAAGAATGAACTGAAGAAGTGCCAATAGGATAATGTGATTAAAATGTTGGACTAAGAACTGATACTACCAAGGTTCAAGTACTTTCAGCAATTTCTCTCAGGCAATACAAATTTATGGGGTTGTTGTTTGGTAGAAAATGAAAAAAAAAATGCAAACTGCTGTATATTCTGGAAAAAGTGGAATATAAATCCAATTCTGACAATCCTGAGTTTGTGCAAGCATTCTGTTTTGTGAACTCTTTGTAACATGCTGTTTTTAAATGTCAGATGTACATGCACGTCATTGGTAACCTCTTGTATAATAACAGGTCTATGCAAATTAGAGATATGCATAATTTAAGAACTGCCTGTCAGCAGCATCTTCAATCATCATCAGCCTTCTTATGATTGATTTAAAAGATAATGAAAACCTCAAAATTACTGCAACTAGATATATTTGGTCTCAACTGAACCCTCTATGCTTTGCTTTGTCATTCCTTCTGATAGAAAATAAAGAGCAATAGCGCTTAGACTTATGTACTGCTTTACAATGCTTTACAGCCCTCTCTACGTGGTTTACAGTGTCAGCATATTGCCCCCAACAATCTGGCTCCTCGTCAAGGGTGAAATTCACTTACCTTCCCGACTGGTTTGCAAATGTACACGTGCCGCATGTGCGCTCACTTTGCTCGCACGTGCCATCATTCGTGCATGCACAAAGCATTCTGCGCATGCGCAGAGGCTGAAATTCATCGCAAAAAAGGGACGTCATGACGTCCGTGTGGGTGGGAGGGGCTTCGCATAGTTGGCCCTACAGTATCGCGCAATCCAGATAGAACCGGCTGAATTTCACCCCTGCTCCTTATTTTACTGGCCTCCGAAAGATGGAAGCCTGAGTCAACCCTGAGCTGGTGAGACTCAAACTGCCATACTGCCGGCAGCTGGCAATCAGCAGAATTAGCCTGCAGTAGTTTATTCTAAGCAGTGCGCCACCACGACTCCATTACTTTTTCAAAGTAAATATAGATTCGGAAAAGTTCTCATGGACTTGATAACAAATTCTTGCAAGTGTGCCAAGAGATTTATTTATTTATTTTTTATTTTTTTATTTATTTAGTTAGTTAGTTAGTTATATCTCATGTTTATTATTTTTATAAATAACTCAAGGTGGTGAACATCTCTAAGACACCTTCCTTCTATTTTCCCCATAGTAACCCTGTGAGGTGACTTGGGCTGAGATAGAAAGTGACTGGCCCAAAGTCACCCAGCTGGCTTCCATAGCTAAGGTGGGACTAGAACTCATGGTCTCCCGATTTCTAGTCTGGTACCTTAACCACTAGACTGAACTGAACATCATTTATTTAACTGTACAATTATCTCTACAGATTTTTCCCCATGCTTCAGTTAAATTCAAAGAGGAAACAGAATAAAACAAAAATAGAAGGAGAAACACATTATGACTCTAAAAGGAAATCAACTAATCTCATAAATGAGAGCATAAGAAGAGTAAAATATTTTTGATGAATCAAGCAAAGGCTCGTCTTGAATCAACATTTTGTTTCGTACAAAGATACTAGGTGGAAGTCCCCAGTCATTATTCCACAGAAGTTCCATTTCTAGAAACAGAACATCTTGCCTGATGGCCCACACACACACATATTTTCATAGCACTAGCAATCTCACTAATGAGTTAGGTCTTCGAGTGCAGACTGCCCTAATTCAATGCCAAGATTGTGTCCCTGGTCATATTGATTTGAATCCAGAACCAGGAAGAGGGCACTAACTATATCAGACCCTGTGGATCTAAAGACTCCAATTAGCTAGATGACTAAAGAAAACTGCTGGGTGAGGTAGAATGCCCTGAACATCTGTCTCCAAGTGACCTCAATCAACTGAACTCTGCAAGAGAATGTTGGCATTAGAATAGTCATAGATTAGCCTCATGCAAGTAATGAAATCTTTGGAGAACCTGACAGCAATTTATACTTGGCTACACTCAAGATGATTTAACATTGGACGTCATGTAGCTTTAGTGAAATTGTTCTCTGACGGTACAAAGGAAAAAAACACCATATCTAGTCTTTTTTTTCTTCCTTTCCTTAAATTGAATTGTTGCTGGCAAATGGGGGAGGCAGACAGGCAGGCAGGCAAAAGGATATTTTACTCCTTGTGCTTATTTGTTTTTATAGAACAGTGTAAATATTAAGGAAAAATAGTGGTGTTTTCTCCTGTTGTATTTTTGGTTCTGAATTCATTCCATTAGCCTTGAGATCTTGCCGAGATAGACTTTAGAAACAATCATATTTCTATTTAAGGTGAAAAGACTAGCAGAAAGCTCAGGGGAAAATTAGAGATTCGAAGGTACCATCTTGGTGGCAAACACCTTACCGAGCATTGTGTTAAAATGAAGAAATGCAAATCCAGTGACTCTTGAAAATGAAACATAATGACACAGTGGCCATTGATAATGAGGTCACTAGGGCATATAGTCTAGGGCTGTGTTGGCAAACCTATGGCACGCATGCCAGAAGTGGCATGCAGAGCCATTTTTCCAGGCACCTGTGTGTCGCCAAGCCCACCTGAAACTGCACATGCGTGCACCTCTGGGCCACATGCGTGCAATTCAGGGGACCCAGCTGGTCTTCAGAGCTCCCCTGTGCATGCAACATGTTTGCGCTAGCCTGAATGTCATTTTATGGGGTATTGATTTTAGTTATGGCCAATTTATTTAATTCTTTCAATTATATTTTAACATTTGTATTTGTGGGGTTTTATTTTGGCTGTACACCGCCCTGAGTCCTTCGGGAGAAGGGCGG
>JANHZT010000815.1:0-11393 GCA_032468215.1 Stegonotus admiraltiensis
ATTTGAACTTGCAGTAATTGCAAGCAGCAGATGTTAATAACAGTGTTTTAGTCCACTGTACTACCAGGGCTTATGATCCTGTGGGGTCTCAGGAACGACCATTTCCAACCATGGATGGGAAGGGAAGGGGCAGTTTTGTTTTAGGGGAGCAAATGTTGACTTGGACAGAGGTCAAAGCCCTTCGGTGGCCCTGGATTTCTCTGCGTACGTATGCAGAGGGAGTCGCCTATGAGAAGACACTGCATCAAAGGCTGCAAGGTGGGTATGTGTGTGTGTGTGATTAGAGTGATCTCAAAAAGACTTTCACAGGCACATGTGAGATCCCTTGACCCTGAATGATCATTACATTAGACAGAGAATTCTTAGGGAAGGATTCGGTCCTTGGGGGTCACTCCCCCCCCCCTCTGTTTCTCACACTTTCTGTTTCTCTGTCTCACACACACACTTCCTCTGTGTTTCTCTCTCTCTCTCTCTCTCTGACTCCCTCACTGGCAGAACTGAATCCTGTCCTTTTCCTTTCTCCATGCCCATGCTCATGGAGAGAAATAAAATTGCAAATTAATCTCATCTGCTTTAACTTCTCCGCCTGGAAAAAGGGAATGGCGTACGTGAGGACATTCTGACACCTCCGACTGAAGGGTGGGAGGAGGACTAGATATGACCACAGGTGAGCTAACCTAAACCACAAGGCAGCTTTAAACTCTCGGAGCTTCAGAAAAGTCCCTTCAGAAGCAAAGCAACCGGGGCTGGCTGGCTGGCTGGCTGGGTGGGTGAAGATCCTGTCCAGGGCTTCGCCATAGAATCGTTTCAAGCAGACCACCCACACAAACGCACCCACAATTACACAGCGGGACTAGGAAAGGAAAACAAAACGGGAGCTTTGCGAGGTAGAAGAGACATCCCCCAATGTTTAAAAAGAGACTGTCCCTCTCCGACTCCTTCCCGGCCCTCAAAAGCCTTCCTACGCTTTGAGAGTTGCACTGTGGTTAAAAGTACCCAAGTGAAGTCTTGGAATGCAAATTAAAACAAAATGTTGGGCCACATGCCGTTTGCATAATTTAAAGTACATTATGCTGGCGAATGGAGCCTCTTGCCTCTTCGATCCCTTGGCTTAAAGGAGGCACGAGACGGACCTTCTGGCTTCAGAAGCAGCTCTGCCAATTGATGGCTCAGCCTGACTCCAAGGTCCCAAGAGACCTATGGAGCAGGGATTGTCAACCTTGGCAACTTTAAGATGGGTGGATTTCAACTCCCAGAATTCCCCGGGTGCCTTTGCTGGAGCTTTGCTGTCCACCCATCTTAAAGTGGACAAACACCGCTAGAAAAAGTAAGGAAGATGACCTTGATGGAAAAATGGAAGACCTCTTGCCTTCCTGACTCTATAGCAGGAGAAACTGGGTGACACACGGTCCATCTCAACTATGGGTCTCATACAGTCTCTCCATCCTTCTGTTTTGCCATAACAGTCCAGATGCATTTTCTCCCCTAGTTACAGCATCTGGGTGATCTTGTCTGGATTCAAGGTCATCCTTGGTCAGGAGACCACCAAAAGCCTCGGACTAGCATCCGCAGAGTAGAGTTAAAAATAAGTCAGGATGGCCCCTGGGATGGCGCGATGGAAACTCCACCCACTTGCTAGGTGTGCGACACCCCCTGGGAGATGGTTGCATCTCATTCCCATCTATCGAAAAGCTACTGGAAGTAGGAATGAGAGGTCCTTGGTGCTCTCTGAGCTGCTTTTCTTGCAGACGTTTCATTACCAAATTTGGTCACATCATCAGTGTTAGACGGGAGTGAGGTTCTCATTTTCTATACCAGTGGCTTGTCCTGAGTGATCTTGGTTGTTCCTGGATTAGGTTGCTGGTTGCTGTTACCTTGTGTGTCAGACTTGGTAGTTTCTTGTTTGGAGTATCGTTTACTTCTTGATTGTTGGTCTAGTATTAATCTTGGTGTTAATCTCTGCTCATCTGGGGGTTGATTGATTTCTGGTAATGAGGTATTTTGGGGGTTTTTTGTTTTCTTTTTGGCTTTTGGATTGTCCCTTTTGAATGTTATGTAGATGAAGTTTATTTATTTGTATCCCGCCTTTATTATTTTTACAAATAACTCAAGGCAGAAAATATATCCAACACACCTTCCTCCTTCTATCTTCCCCACAACAACAACCCTGTGAGGTATGTTGGATTGAAAGAGAGTGACTTACCCAAGGCCATTCATCTGGCCTAAGGCGGGACTTGAACTCACAATCTCCCACTTTCTAGCCTACCGCCTTAACCACTAGACTAAACTGGCTCTCCGTGTGCCTCTGTAATGTGCCTGCATATCTCTATGTGCCTGCAAACCCCTTCTCCCTGCTAGCACTGATGACGTTACCTAGTTGGGTCATGAAATGTCCACAAGCAAACAGCCAAGCTCAGGGAGCATCAAGGACCCTCACAGTTCAATCCTGAGCTGCAAATATTCTCTCCCACAGGCAGGAGTGAGAAAAGACAGAAGGCAGCCAGTCCCAGCCTCACGGCTTCTCTGGGGAAACCCTGCCACACTTCTTATGTGTGCAGTGTGTGTGTGTGTGGGGTGTGTGTGTGTGTGTAGTTCATCTTAGTGGGTGTTCCAAAACAGGCCTCCTTTAACAGCCCCGACCCCAGAATGCAGAGAGACCGGCTGCCTTTTAAAATATGCCATGTCAAAATGCAGGAAGCTGGTTTTTCCTTTGGCACACATGCGTCTTTGTGCTCAAAATATGCCCCCCACCCCCCACCCCCACCCTGCAGATGACAAGGAATCCGTAGCTACACGGTGGAGGCTATCTAAACCACGAAGATGTTTGTTAAAAGGTTCTTGTCTCCTAGCCAAATCTCACAGTGGACGAGGGAAAAAAGAAAGAAAATATACTTTGCCCCTCACCCAGATCTGAATGAAAAAGCGCTCGGTGGGCCACGCAGACTGATTGAGGCCACGTTTTTAGTTTCTATTCCTGAAAGTTAATAAATTAGTACATGGGGATGTCTTAAGTGTTCAGAAGATTTTGGATACATCTCTTTTCAGAGAAATCAGCTGCTCCCTGTTTCTAGATATTTGAGGAAGGTGTGAACGAAGCTTGCCATGACCCTCATCTCCCAATATTTGAGGTTAATGATCACATTTGGGGGATATTTTGAAATCACACGTTGGGCAGAGAATACGGAGGTCTCAGCATTGGGGTCTGGTCTCGGCTGCAATGGTGCCGGGTCTACGATGTGAGTCCATCCTCAGCCACAGAAGCTCCTTGAGAGACTGGCCATCTCTCTCAACCAACTGTCGCACAGAAGATTGTGAGCAAAATGGAAGAAAAATGCTATTTTGCTCTGGGAGGAAAAGCAGGATGTCTGTCCAAAACAGTGCTTGATAACTGGGTGCTTTTCACTTGTGCTGGACAACAAACTCCATAATGCTTAGCTCGAATGGCCACTGAAGATGCTTGTGACGAAAGTCAGCAAGCAGGGACAGTTGCTGTAGGTCCTTCTCTTCTTCTGGCTTATGTGGTTGATCTTCATGTTTGTACAGAATACAGAATAACAGAGTGGGAAGGGACCTTGGAGGTCATCTAGCCCAACCCCCTGCCCAAGCAGGAGACCCTACACCATTTCTGACAGATGGCAGTCCAGTCTCTTCTTGAAAGCCTCCAGGGATGAAGCTCCCACAACTTCCGAAGGCAACTTCTGTTCTATTGGTTGATGGCTCTCCCTGTCAGAAAATTTCTCCTCATTTCCAGGTTGAATCTCTCCTTGTTCACTTTCCATCCATTATTCCTTGTTTGGCCTAGAGGGGCTTTGGAAAACAGCTTGACCCCCCCTCCTCTCTGTGGCAGCCCCTCAAATATTGGAAGATGCTCTCCTGTCTCCCCTGGTCCTTCCCTAGACTAGCCAGGCCCAGATCCTGCAACCGTTCATCGTATATTTTAGCCTCCAGTCCCCTCATCATCCTGGTTGCTCTTCTCTGTAGTCTTTCTAGAGTCTCAGCATCTTTTTTATAGTGTGGTGACCAAAACTGAATGCAGTACTCTAGGTGTGGTCTTACTAGGGCTTTATAGAGTGGTATTAGTATTTGTGGTATTGTAGAGTGTCTATTTATCATTGACATCTTTCCCATCTCTACTTTATGCCTGTTGATGGTGTCCTTTACCGTCACTTTTTTATGTCCTAGAATTTTGCCTTTTTAGCGTAAGTCAGCACGTCTGAAATTTCCAGTTTTGCTTCTGTTTATCCATCTATTCATACCGATGAGATGTAATATCCTTCAACTGTGAAGCCTTGACAACAACAATGATGTAAAACATGAAAAAAGTATTGCATACGACTTCTTGTTGGAGGCCCAAGTCCAACAATGGGAGCCTTTTGAAGATGCCTCCTCTAACCATCAGAATCCCCTCCAACGTACACAGCAGGCTACTAAAAAACCAGTTAGTAACTAACTCTAACCGTCTACATGTACCCTTCTATAAAGCAGATTTTTCTACATCCACACATCCAGAAAGTGCATGCCTGCATAACAATTGACTGTCATTTTAGGGGACAGCTCTGCTGAGACGATGGGAGTTGCAATTCAAAATGTCCCAAAGGAAGACTAGAGAGAGGTGGATTTAGGATTTAGAAGGACCAGGGGTGACATGATAGCAGTTTTCCAATATTTGAGGGACTGCCCCAGAGAAGGAGAGGGGCTCAACCTATTCTCCAAAGCCCCTAAAGGCAGGACAAGAAGCAACAGATGGCAACTAACCAAGCAACCTGGAACTAAGGAGAAATTTCCTGGCAGTGAGAAGGTGGAACTAGAACTCCCAGTCGCCTGGTGATTGTCCCAAAGTTACCCAGTCAGCTTTTGTGGCTAAGGTGGGACTTGAGGAATATAATAGCATCTTATCCATTTGGTTTTAACCGGGTTATAAATATCTGGTGATCCAGCCCACAAATTCTCTGTCAGCATCATGGATAACCACAGATGGTGTGGTGCCATTTTGCTTCCAGAGTCTATTTTAGAGTCGAGTGGCCTTGAAAATCCATCAAGCGATGGATCCATCAAGATAGATGAGATAGATAGATAGATAGATAGATAGATAGATAGATAGATAGATAGATAGATAGATAGATGCCATCAATCTTAGGCCAGAAAAGGACTACTGGGTTTTGGTTTTTTAAAAATTTTGTTTTTTAAAAAATTTAAAAATTTTGGTTTCTTTTTTCTGCCACAAAGCAGGTCTTCCAGAATTTATTCTCTAATAAGTGGTTTTTACAAGGGCAGGCAAAGTTTTTCTTGGAGAGGAGACAAAGAAAGGGGTGCATAAGCAGAGATGGCTGGGAAGAATTTCAAAACCATCCCACATTTTGGAGTGAAGAGACAGCCTTTGCTTAATGCCCTCTCCCTGTGCTGAAGTCAATGGCCAGAGAATTTAAATTATTCGGGGCTCGCCCCATCAACATAACAAAGCAGAAATTATGCACACCAGAGCCGGTATTGGCCCACCAGCTCAGCAGCCCCTCCAAACTGTCATCAAAAAGCAACAATCCCTTGAACTAAAATAAAGGCTTTACGTGCCCAATAAACCACCCTACAAAAACATTATTCTTATTGCATGAAAGGACTCCTTATGAGCCCCTTCAACTGTTTTAAGCCCTGATGTTGTTACCTGAATTCCCTCCATTTATCCTGATTTCAGTAACCCTGAGTGGGTGCAATTCTACACTTGCTCAAATAAAATAAAATAATAAATAAAAATCAGCAAACTATGAATATCATTTACTCCTATGCCTGATTTTTTAAAATGATGTCTGCTTCATTATTAATGCAGGTAGTCTTCAACTTACGACCGCAATTGAGCCCAACATTTCTGTTAAGTGAGACATTTGTTTGTTCTTCCTTTTATGACCTTTCATGCCACACTTGTTAAGTGAATCGCTGCAGAGTCACATGGTTGTTAAGTGAATCTGGCCTCCCCATGGACTTTGCTTGTCAGAAGGTCGCAAAAGGGGAACATGTGGCCCCAGGACACTGCGACCGTCATAAATACGAGGCAGTTGCCAAGCATCTGAATTTGGACCATGGGACCACGGGGATGCTGCAACGGTTGTTAACTGTGAAAAATGGTCATAAGTCCCTTTTCTTCTGCCGTTGCAACTTTGAATGGTCACTGAATGAATTGATGTAAGTCAAAGACTTCCTGTCCTGCTTCTCCTGCAGGTGTTTATAATTCAGCTTCATTAATAAACATCCTGAGACCAGAGACAGGCTAAAGGACAGGCAGTTGTGGTTCCACGTTGTTGTGTGTACAGTAACGCAACCATCTAAGCCGGTTATCCTAGAACCCACCCAAGCATTCCACTCCCAAATAGAGATGACAATCCCAGAACAGGGGTGGGTTCTACTTACCTTTACTACTGGTTTGTAACAAGATCGCGCACTTGCTTCACTCGCGCACACGCCCTTGCTTCTGCGCATGTGCAGATCGCTGATGACAACATCCGGGGTGGGGGCAGGGCCTCCCGCCAGTTTTACTACCAGTTCTTGCGAACTGGTCTGAACTGGGGGCAACCCACCACTGTTCCAGAAGCCGTTTTGGAAGCCGCTGACGGGTTCTGAGGTTTCAGCCAGGCCTTCCGGAGAAGAATTAGGAACCCCGTTGGGTTCCCATGCAGCGCAATGGCATATAAGCCGCAACGCACCATACGGTGGTGTTGCTTGTTTGTTGCACTGATACCTCAAAGTCGACCAGGGAAGCCCCTGCCTGAGCAAGGACCTGAATGTGAGTTTAACCCTCTTATTCCAACTTTCCAGCCACACTAAGACTGAATTAATCCTCAGGTAAATTCAGATGTTCACAACATGTTGCTGTGCATGGATTCATATTAGGGGCAGAATTTCATAAATCAAAGAAAAGCCGCTGGGATTTTCATGTGTCAACCTAAGCTGTTGATCACTAAGGCTGTAAATCTTCACATCCACGAATCTCCTGATCTCGCTAAAGCTAAGTTAAGCTACTCACAAGACGGGGAAGAGACAACGAAACGACAACTTTCCCAGCACATCACTCAAGATAAGGTCTCCATAGGATGGCAAAGCAAGCTAGAGTGAGTTAAGGCAAGGTGAACAGTAAATAACCTCACAGGTCTACTGTTTGAGTACCACAATAAGAGAAGCTAACCTAAATGAAGTCATTTTGGAAACCACTCCAGGGATCTGATGGGTGGTTTGACCCCCGGATAAAATTAATTGGTTCTTTAAGGTAGATCACAAGGTGACACTTTGGCTGATGGCCAGGATTGAGAGCAAACAGACAGGTATAAATACAGCCGGACAAGTCAAGAGTCTGTCAAGGCAGACGTAACTTGACCTTTGTCCATTCTGAATAAGAGGCATTAAAAAAAAATCCTGTGCTAACCGAAAACTTATTTGTGATTTTTGAGGAAATGGAAGTCAAAAGGCTTGTTTGAATAGTTTGTTTTACCTGGATTTATGCATAGAATTTATAACCCACTTGCTTCCCAGGAAAACCTCAAGCCTGTTTAGCCTCTTTTGCCCCCTGACAAATACAGAAAAGTGGGGCGTATTTTTTCCAAAGCTCTGAGGTTTCAGGCTGAATCTCTCGGAATCATCTGAGGCGCCATCGCTGGGCTTGTGGAGATTCTGCAGCCTGGGTGTCTGTAGATATTTCGCCCTTTGATGATTATATGTGTGGAGCGATGTTGTCTGGACAATAAAAACTTCCACTTAGGAACATAAGTAGTTGCCTTACGAGGAGGAGTCCAAGCTAAGCTCGGGATTCTCAATGCTGACTTCTAGCAGAGTCTGGACCGACCTTACTTGGAGATGCCAAGACAACCATAATCCTTCTCAGATCATTTGGTGGGTCTGGATCACCAGATCAAAGAGAAAAGCATTAGTTTTGGCCAGAGTTTCACTGGCAGAGGAAATATCTGGGTTCTTGGTGGTTCCTTTCTGTGTTGCAGCTCATCCAGCCCTAGATTTACACTGGGGGGCGGGGCAACACTTTGACTCTCAGGAGAATAGCTACATCTTCTGCTTCAGAAGAATACTCCCCCCCCCTTGGTTGAACCTTCCTTGGTCTCTGAGCTGCTGAATGTGAGGATTTGTGCTGGCTCTGCTGTCTTGGTTCACATTAGTTCGGTTGCTCTGCTAATTTAGCATCTCTTCCAGATCAGAGGGAACCACATTGGAGCTCACTAGGGAACCAGCCTGAAGAATATGGAGATTGTCCTGGCTTGATGGGCATGCTGGATCTCCTGCCTTCTCTCTTTCCAACAGTAACTTCCCTTTCATTTCACCTTTGCTGTGAATCTTGGCTGCGTTGAGTTGATCACCTCACAGCCTGCCGTGGTGTAGCAGGATGTCCAACTGGTTGCAGATAAAGTTTCTATGAATTCTCGGTTCCCCTCCAAATTTCTCCAGCCATTTCTCAACTTGCCCCCATCAGATTCTGCTGCTGCCCCCCTGCAAAGAACAGACTGGGGGGTTCTTGGCTCTTTTTTTATGCGAGGATAAGAAACGGAGCCGGTTTGAATGTCTGTCATCAAAGCAAGTGATGGGAGGGCAGTTATTCCTTCAGCCCTATTCCTGGGTTGCCTTCAGCCCACAGGGAGGCCTTTCCTCACGGCTGTGACAGGCTTGTATTCTCACTTGAGCTGGAGACGTTATGAAAGAAACACAGTCTGCGCTGATAAAAGGTGTATTGTATCTAAGAGACGTCTGCATATTTCAGAAGCAGCTTATGGGTACAGGCCAAGGGAAATGTCCCCCTCTTGGGTGGAAGCACATCTGGAAGGAATCCCAGGGCACCTTCATCATCCTTCACGTTTTAACAATCGTAGACAATAATGGAATAGTTTTGGGAAACAGTCCTGTTTTGCATTGCAATCACAGGTAAGTATTGTTTTCGGACATGTCTGTGAATCATAACATGTGCTTGCTTGTCACTGGCTTAAGGGTCTACGTCAGAATTAGAATCCCGGTGGACTCCCATGGCCAGTTGTCCCTTGGATGAACTGGACACAGCTACTTCAGGGTGGGTTGCCTTATTTAGAATAGAATAGAATAGAATTTTGTTATTAGCCAAGTGTGATCGGACACACAAGGAACTTGCCTTTGGCGCATACGCTCTCAGAGTACATAAAAGAAAAGATACATTCATCAAGAATCATTTTATTTATTTATTTATTTATTATTAAATTTATATACCGCCCTTCTCCCAAAGGACTCAGGGACAACACCTAATGATAGTCATAGGTATAGTCATATCAATACCAAGGCTGAATGGTCAGAAAATCTGAAGCACGTGGTCCAACTTTGATGCAGACTGGAGGGCATCCAACTGTGGCATCTTTAAGACTTGTGGACTTCAACTTCCCAGAATTCTGAGATGTAGACCTTAGAGCTGCCTTGACCCTTTACCGTACTTGTTCTTCTGAGGCCTTCAAAGGGATGGATGGAGGTGGCAACATCAGCCCTTCAAGCCCTTGGCTGGCATAGGAAGCTGCGTACATCCAAACAGACTCTTTGGTCCTTCATAATGTTTCTGCATTTTTGGCGGAAACTGGAAGTCTGGTTTCCAACAAAAAACAACAACAAACACCTATTGACCAAAACGGGTTCATTTAATGATCGTTGCATTTGCTTAACACCTGATTTAGGTCCAAATTACCTGCAGAGGAAGCCTATTTCATATAATCAACCCCAACTCCCTGGGCCCTGAGACTTTCTATGAGACAAGTTTTACAAAAGCCCCTGAAGATGCAGGGCAAGAAGCAACCGATGGAAACTGATCAAGGAGAGAAGCAACCTGGAATTAAGGAGAAACTTCCCAACAGTGAGAACAATTAACTAGTGGAACGGCTGCCCTCCAGAAGTTGCAGATGTTCCATCACTGGAAGTTCTAAAGAAAAGATTGGATAGCCATTTGTCCAGAATGGTATAGAGTCACCTGCTTGAGCAGGGGGTTGAACTCGAAGGCCTCCAAGGTCCTTTCCAACTTTGTTATTCTGTCACATTTCCTGCAAGTGATCAATGTTTAAGAGGAAAGTTTGCTTTTGGAGTGGCATCAGACAACATCTCCACCCTCTTGAGTGTTTTGGGAAGGGGTTGCTGCTGCTGCTGGTGTGTTTGTGGTGGATTGTGGGGATTTCTAATGGTCGGCAATGGGCAACAGGTCAATATCCAAACCTGGGAATTCATTGACTAGAACTTTGAGTCAATTGCACTAATCTAATTTTCTGCTTTAAAAAGAATTTGGAAATATTTTTGGAAGTAAAATTTCTGCAGACACAACACATTGACTAAATACGTGTCAAGAGAGACCGGAGTTCAACTCAGCTGGGTCTCCCAAATGCGCTGAAAGAGACGGAAAGGTTGGCATTTGAGACCCGACAGCTTAAATCCCTTTTCCTGCATGAAAAATGCATCTGTTTACAGCTTGGTTTCCTTGGGAATAGGTTCTCTCCCCAGAAGCTGTGGAATCGCTTGTCAGAAACACTGAATTGCAGGGCTCCGGAGCCCCCAATAGGCTCCAACCAGGGTTAATTGCTCAGCTCTATTTAATAATCCACATAGAACATGAAACAAAACCAAAGTGTGAATTTCTTCACAGTTGCAGCCCGAACGCTCACTTGGGAAGCTTGTTTAAGCAGTTGGCCCCTCTTTCCAATATCAACATCAAATGTTTAAGATTAATTTAAGATGATATTTATCTTAAAAAATAAACCGAGAAGCTAAAAATAAAACTGCTTTTAGTGTTGCATGGCTAGGGACTGCCTTCTGCATTGGGCAACAAACACGCAATGCCTCCTATATTGTATGTTTGTTTCTATTCTCTAATAAAGTATTCTAAATTATAGAATGTCGTATATATATTCTATCTATTGGATGGTTGTAAAAGCAAACTCTGAAAAACTTTACCAACCACAATGCAGATTGTATCCAGCAGGGGGCGCTCACACAGCTATTTTACAAAGTACCACCCTATCCTTAAAAAAATACTGTAAATAAATTGTGGAAAACTTTTTAAAGTGCTGGATTTTAGGTGTTCCAGGTAGAATTTGAGCCAATGACATTTGAGTGTTGATTTTTCAATTTTTTTCCTGTTGCTCTCTTTGGATCACAGAAAGGGAGAAACCTTTGTCCAGGGCAGGAATTCAGCCTCTTCCACTGTTAACCTTTATCTTAAATGTCCGCAGCCTCTTAAAGCAACTGGTTTTAAAGCCAAAGAGCTCTGAGCATTAAGATCCTTTTTCCTGAAGCCCCTCTGTCATTGTTTTGAAAGTATTCTTTCTTGTTCTTGGGGTTTTAATTGAGTTTTTACTATTTTTAATTAGTTTTACTGGGATTAGGTGTTTTAACTGTTGTGAGCCGCCCTG
>JANHZT010000815.1:16993-28418 GCA_032468215.1 Stegonotus admiraltiensis
GAAGGGCGGTATACAAATAAAATTATTATTATTATTATTATTATTATTATTATTATTATATCAATATTACAATATAATACAGTCAGAGAAAAGGAGAACAGCAGAAAGCTTAGCGCAAGATAGTAGATGATTCTCCAAATTTCTGCAGCCCAGATCTGGAAATTTAAGAAAGCATTGTTTTTAATTTAAACATACAGGTGATTGTCCGAAATTTTTAAAATGAAGAATAATATCCATATGTATCCTTCCCAATCCGACATGTTTTGTGGACTTTGCAATTTCCAGATAGCAAATTCTGACAATTGAATTCCAAAGGTGAACAAGATTTGCTGTGCATCCTTTAAAAACTCTTTTATCTCCTTCATGTTTAACAGAGTACTGTATAAACTAAATATTATTTATCTGAGGTAAGACCAATCTAGCTTTTTTTCCCTTCCAGGCCTGAAATACTGCAACAAAAAAGCAAGCTAGCAATACACTCCCACAGAATGAAGTCTCCTAACATCGAATGTGTATTGTGAACGACAGTTTCCACCTCAGGAACACAAAACAAAGAAGAAAAAATA
Source organism: Stegonotus admiraltiensis (assembly GCA_032468215.1). Classification (NCBI taxonomy): domain Eukaryota; kingdom Metazoa; phylum Chordata; class Lepidosauria; order Squamata; family Colubridae; genus Stegonotus; species Stegonotus admiraltiensis. The sequence continues at coordinate 17,560 of JANHZT010000815.1, forward strand.
ATAGAATTGAATAATAGAACAGAATAAAAATAGATTTTAAAAAAAGCACAGCTTAAAATCCGACACCAATTTTTATGAAGTTTGATGACATCATAATGTTCTTGATCTTTATTGTACGCTGAGCCCCTTCTGACGTTTTTTAATCATAGACAATGTTTATATTTTTGTCATGCTAAATAATGGGAGGGTGGAACATCTAAGCTTTGGAATTGCTCTCAGGACTTGGGAACAAGTGCAAACAGGCTACACCTAGAGTAACCTTGGCGGACGTAGGCCTCAAAGTTAGTCGGACAACCTTTGCACAGCCCCAAGAGGTGACATCGTACCTGGAGTTGCCAAGGCAGGGCCCCATCTGTTTATGTAAAGGAAGGATGGAAGAGCTACAGAAATGAAGGTCAGGTAATCAGGCTTAGTGAAAGATGAACAAACTTCTCCCTCTCCCAGCTCTGCATTTATTGCTGAGATGGTTTGTACTTTGTCAAGCAAAGAGAGGGCAGAATTAAGCAACACTTCATTCCAGCTGCCAGCCCAAAGGAGAGAAACAGGGTCCTCTCAATGGACTGAACTGGAAAGTAAATAGAGTTACAGTCGTGGTTTGTTTTTTTTTAAAGCTTAGACTTGCTAATGCCTGGAGTAAATGCAGCACTGTAGCACTGTCGCCTAAAAACCTATCCAGCGGAAGAAAAGCTGCTTTTGTGATTGGTAGTGGGAAAGAAAAGGGCAGTGAGAAGAATGCATTTCGCCTTTTTTAGCTTCCAATTGCTTCACTTTGGTTTCCCTTAAGTAAGTCTCCTTCGTGAGTTGTTATGGATGCCTCCCTTGGTAGTGCTTCAGTCGGCCATCATCGTATAATCCCTTCATCCTCAAAAGCTAAGATAGCCACAAGTAGAAGGTTCTAGATTCATAGTTTTCAACCTGGACAAGCCAGCCAGCCGGCTGGAGATTTCTGAGAGTTGAAGTCCACACATCTTCAACTTGCCATTTTTGTCTGTGATGGGCCTGATGAAGCCATGCAGAGCTGTTTCGATATGAGATGGGCATCAAATGAATTTAATCAATAAATAAGACTGCAAATATGTAGTTATGCAAATAACTAAAGAGGAAAAATACATTACATCTCATTTTGTGAACCCCGGAACAATCAGTCAGAATGGAGCCGGAACGGACTCTGGAGGTCTTTCGGTCCAACTCCCTGCCCAAGCAAGAGACTCCAGGCCACTTCAGACAGTCCAGAACATTCCGAAGATTTCTAAGGGAGTAACGAAGAGTATTACTAAACAATGCACCACAAAATTAGGGAGATCCTAAAGACGTTTAATTAAAAAAACCCACTCTATCCTCAGTCTCAGAAAATCTCAGTCTTGTTCATGGATAGGAGATGGCCTCACTGCTTCCTCATAGACCTTGGCCCCACAAAAGCACCTGTGTGCATCCCCAGACCCTAAAAGGCCCCAGCACCTGCCCTACAGGGTTTTGAAGGCTGAAGGATGGACTTGTTCCTCTCCTGAAAGGAAGTCAGCTGAGACTTGAAGGACAGCCACTCAGGTCTATATGGCAAAGGCATAGTCATGCAAGACCAGATGTTCTTGGCTTCTAGAAGCTTATCTAATCTAACAACATTGTGTGGAATTCTGGCACTCAGTTTTGTGTAACCTTAATACTTGAGGAGCATTTGTTTTATTTTTGCATCTACACCTTAATGAAAGTGTTGAGAAAGCTCTCCTGTAAACTACACAGAGCTTTCACTATTGGGTGGTTTAAGCACTTACGATATGATGCAATGAAATACAGGTTTTAAACCCTTTGCAGCTCTGGGCAGAGGCTTTTGGCTTAAGAAGAAAAAACACTCACTTAAGGTCTTAAGCCCATCTCCATCATGGGCCAGGATACGAGGAAGGCCACGTCATGGGGCCACAGAGAAAAAATGTTGCTGCCAAGACAAGTTTGTGCAATGGTTAGAGACAAGAGGGAAACGCCCTCCGTGGGATTTTATTGGAAATACAAACTCCACCAGGTGATTCAATCCTAATTGTCTGGCATTCGAATGTGAATTGCATCGTAGGTGTAACTGCTCTTGAAGGTCCTCTGAGAACCCAGAGAACAGAGACGGCTGCTTGGCTATGGAGGGAAGGCTTGGCAGCTTCTGTGACGGGGCAGCTGAAGCCAGTGAAAGGCACTGAAAGCTCCTGGTGCCACCCACTGAAGCTTCGGAAGAATCTCTACTTTCATTTGTGAATGGCTGGAAGGCGCAGGAAGGTTCCTGGATTGCCAGGGGGAAGGCCTCAAGTCCTCGGCAACAAAGTCAGAGGAAGCCTCCTTGTGCCAAGAGGGAGGTTCATGCCAAGCAGTAGCCTGGCCTTCCAGCAAGAAACACAAGCCAAACCAGGAAATGGCCCTGTGATGGGCTGCTTAATAATAAATCATGATTGGGATGTACAAATGCTAGTCTTGCTTGGAGTAGTAGTAAATTCTACACAACGGTACATAATTTCAAACCTATTAATAGCACCATTACTTACAAACCCAGCACTGTAAGCCAACTTCCTATAAACTCCACATGGCATGTACGTCAAACCTGGATAAACTCACTAACAAATTACGTGGATCTCGTGATTTCTACCTATGGATATTTTTTTAAAAAAATTGTTATGGATGGCAGCCACTTTTTGAAAATTCCCTGGTGTGACCAGCATTTCTGGGAGACTATTTTTTTTTTCTGGTTTGAAACTCAGTAAGAGTTACAAGCCCAAAGTCACCTTGTAGGACAGCATAAACATAAACAAACAAACAAAGAAGGTACTAAGCTCTGCATCTTTCTGTTTTGCGTCTTCCTCTTGCGTGTCATTTCTGAATTTAACACTAGAGTGTGTCAGAGCCATTGAGAACCCTGGAGTAGATTCACAGGGTGAATTTCTCCACATCAAGAACTTAATTTGCTTGTACAGTAATGCATTTTTCCAAAACGCAAATGCCTATTTGAAACTCGGTGATACCCCTCCAGGGATTCCTTAACTCCTTGCAAATTCTTTTCTACTTGTTCAGTCTTATTATTGGGTGTAACTACATTTTGTTAGTGAGTTAGAATTCGTTCGTCTTCTTTGATGGGACAGCTGCTGGGTAACAGGTCTTTGATCCAGAAATACTTTCTTGATATCTCATCAGATTATCTTTTGGAATAAGTTTAGGTTTATTCATGAGATCGGGTTGGGTGTGATTCTGCCTTCTCTCACTCGAATTACTTCATGAATATTCTTCAAAGTTTGATGCGGCGTAGAGCTTCTGTTCTTCTCATATTGGAGAACCTCAGCGTAAGCTTCAAAACTTTCTATATACAAGGTCTTTTTTTTTGGTAAAAAAAATGAAGTCTTTTCTATACAAGGATATAAGGTAATTGCATCTCCTACGTGAAGTTGTAGAAAAATTTTAATGCAAATGTTATTAAAAGTCATTGCCTTTTGTGAGCTGAAACTTACTGTTGGAGATGTCCAGGCTGACCTGGACATCTCCAGGTCAAACACGTCATTAGTCATGAATCCCTGCGGCGCCCACAAGAGATCTACCACCTGGAATGCCTCTCTCATCTCCCGCTCATTTCCTTTGACTGTTACTAGCTCAGATTCTTTTAGAGAGCTTAAGCTTGCAATAAATCTGTATACTCCTTCGAACTGCCCAAGGATTTCCTCGGTGTTTGAGAGTTACTTCATTTCATGAAAGCTCAGAACATCTGATGACATTTGTAGGTCAGAAAAGACCCCAAATTACTAGCTGCTACTTTAGGAAACTCATTAGTTAGCGATATACCGTATACAGTAAATATGATTAATATAATAAAAATTGCCATTCTATATCCAATTACATGGATATTATTCCGGGGACGTGGAGGTGTGGAAGGCTTCAAATTTGACTCTTGTAGGCTCAGTTGTAGAAACAGTGAAGAAAAGCAGGATAGGAATTGAGGTTGGAAGGAAGGATTCCTCCCCTCAGAATCTCAGGGCTCCATCAGCCATGCTATTCTCCAAACAACTCAAGGACAACATCTAAATTATGATTTAAAATCCAAATTCCTCCTGACTCTGGCTCTTTGACGTGATTGTGGAAACAGTAGCAACAGAATCCTGCCAAATGACAGACAAATGGGTTCAAGAGGTTTTCTCAGCATATTTAACTTTTAAAAGAGAACGGTCAGAGTTATATTTTTTTCCTGGGCAGGATTTGCTTGAAGCTGAATGCAAAGTTGGGGGGTGCAGGAAACTGACCAGGGCAAGTAAAAGACTAAGAAGTTTCAGGGTTTTTAACCCCAAAGCAATTTCTCTAAAGGAAGCTGTGTCTCCCCAACAATACCCCATTATTTGGTGGTCAACTGTTAAGAAAGTGAGACTGAGCATAAAATTAAAAGTTAAGAAAGCTGCAAAAACTACAGACAGACAGACAGACAGACAGACAGACAGACAGACAGACAGATAGATAGATAGAGATAGATAGAGATAGATGATAGAGATAGATAGATAGATAGAGAGAGAGAGAGAGAGAGAGAGAGAGAGAAGGGATTTTTTGAACCGAGTAGGGGAGACATCCACACCACTTCAATACCATTCGGGATGTGCATGTTTCTCCTTGTTAACTATTTGTACTCTATTATTAGAATGACAGAGTTGGAAGGGACCTTGGGGGTCTTCTAGTCCAACCTCCAGCTCAAGCAGGAGACCCCATATACTCTTTCAGACAAGTGAATGCCCAGCCTCTTCTTAAAGCCCCCTCCTTCAGTTATTCTGTAACTCTGTCTGAATCAAACAGTATAAGATAAAAACGTTATTTTTAAAATGTTGCTTGTACTGAACATCTATGTAAGAAAATTAAATGTCTGAAATTTTAGAGGGTCTCCTGCTTGAGCAGGGGGTTGGACTAGAAGATCTCCAAGGTCCCTTCCAACTCTGTTATCCTGAAAATACCATTTCCAAAGGTGTACTTTAAAAGATAACCAGCCTCCTGTACTGCATTCTTATTTAATGGAAGACATGCATCATGGTAAATTAATGGCTATGAAGAGTTCTTTAGGTCAATGTGATCTAACATTAGTTAAAAATCAGTTCAAAGCATGTTAAGAAGAGGAAAAAAATTATATTAAATGGAGCAAAGGCTCAACATTCAAGAGAGAGATTTATCTAAATTTTAGGGATGTAGACTTTTGGCACAAACCAAGTATTTCCATACTCTGGATTATTTGCAATTGGTGAAGCCTTTTACGATGCAGAGTTTTATTATAACCATGGAACCACTGTATGGTCATCAGGAATTGAACCCCTTTCTGATTTTTATCTCAATTTCAAAAGGAAAATTTCAGTCAACATCTAACGTTCAGCTCCCTTTTTAGAAATGCAGAAGGGTTTCTTCACCTTTCCTTAATTAAATTGGTCATGATTAGAGAGCCCCAGTTCTCAAAAGACACAGCCAGTCGGTCACATCTGATCCCCAAGCGTCTCCTGGGGGCGTCTGTGCCAGACCTGGAGCAGAGCAGACCGGGGGTGGGGGTGGGGGCTTCAAGGGTGGGATTAAGGGCTGGCTCCATCTGAAGAACAGGCAGCTCTTTAGAGCAGATCTCGTCTCTCTCAGTTGCCCTAAGAAATCTTCAGGTCTGTGAATGACGGCACCTTAATCCCTGCTTTGGCAGGAGATAAATCGAGGACTTTTCTGTGCTGTACTGGGATGGGGGTTGCATTTACATTGCCCAGGAAAGTAATTTCTCTATTATTGGGCTGTAAAAGTGCATGCGTGTATGTCTATCACTGTCTCAATAGATCATCTATCTATCAATCATCACTATCTCTATTAATCTCTTTCTTTCTCCTTATATCTCTGTCTGTCTGTCTACCTATTATACCTACTAATCTATCATGTCTGTCTGTCTGTCTATCATTCTATCTACCCTGTTTCCACCAAAATAAGACACCCCTTGATAATAAACCCAATCGGGGTTTTGAGCGCATGGCAATAAAGCCGAGCGCTTATTTCAGGGTTCAAAAAAATAAAAGACAGGGTCTGATTTTCAGGGAAACATGGTATCTATCTATCTATCTATCTATCTATCTATCTATCTATCTATCTATCTATCTATCATGTATGTTTATCATTCTATGTATCTATCTCTACCTACCTACCTACCTACCTACCTACCTACCTATCGTATTCTGTCATCTCTGTCTACTTCTACCTCTCTCTTTCTCTCCTGTATATCTCTGTTTCAGAGGATTATCTGTCTACTGACATTTCAATCCACCATAGCTATCTGTTTACCTCTCTGTTGATCAGACTCTCTCTCTTCCCTACCTATCTGTTTCTCTCTGTCCCCTTCACCTATCACATGCCTACCTATCTCCCTATGGGTTTATGTAGCAATGTCCGTCACCTGACCTCCCACACTTAACCTTTCAGATTATTTGAGTCGCTCTCTTGGCCTTTAGACCCAGGCACTGAAATAATAGCAAGAATTCTCAGAAGGAGGGGTGAAAGGAGGGCGAATCAGACAGATGCTCATATCAGCAGGAACTGTGAAATCAACCAATTTAACATCCTCCCAACTAACTTTTGCTTTCAGCTTTAAAGCTAAATTTTCATGGCAGTTTTTCAATCAAAACAGCAAGCAGTTAGAATAGCCTAGGAAAAACACTCATAAAACAAATGAATGGAATACATACAAAATGGGTTTATTTGCGCTTCCATCTATTTTGCTTTATAATTCAGCTCTTTTAACACACTGAAAAATATCCAAGCGTTCACAGCAGAATTTATATGGTCTAGTGATCTGAAAAGGCTATAATTGCAGAATCACTCAAACCGTAGGATTTTTCCAGGAAGGTATTTTTAGAATTCTAACTTTCATTGGAAAAAAAGAATGAATTTCTAGCTCTGATGACATTTGGAAAAATGTTATTCTTGGAAGCAAAAAAAATGGCAGACCTCTGTCTGAAAAGCTGATTTGATCCAAATACTTGAAAATGTTTTTTGAAGGATTGGCCTCGGAAGAAGAAGGCCACCAGGTACCTTCCCTCTTTCTCTTTTCCCTTAACCAGCCACATTGTCGCCATCATCATCATCATCAAAAAATATAGCTATCAGCTTTAACTTGGACGGTGCACAATTACTAATAAACAGCACAAATGATCTGATATAAGGTTATGATACAGCATTTTAAAACAGAAAAAAGTATCATAGATCAATCACAATTTTCAGCAGTGGGTGATGCAAAAATGTAGATTGAATTTGGGGAGAAGAATTGAATATGGAATATTGTAGATGCAAATTTCTACATTTATGCAAATTCTTTTGCTCCATTATTTTAATAGTGCGAGGATATTAATTTCCTGTATAAGATGGAAATCCTAGACTTAAATTCCTTCTATATTCAGGCTGCACCAAGGATGTCCATAAGGTCAAGATGGAATTAAAGCTCTCGGTTGTTTTTTTTAAATGGATCTATATGGATCGCACCACTGTGGCCATCATAGCTTTTTTGACTATAATTTGTGGATGCCTCTTGGCCAGGTTTTATTAATAATACGATAAATCTTGAGACGGTGGCTTCCTTTTATATGAGGGATACAGGGTGCCTTGTTTTCACAGCTTGTTCTGCTAACCCTGGGCTTACAACATCGCTCGCTCTCTCAGTCCTCAAACCAGCATTAATAACGATGCCACCTCAACTCAAAATATTTTTTTTGTTTTTTTAAATTTAGAAGCTGAAGAAGCTTCTTGGATGAGAAGCAAAACATCTTCAAGAAAAAAAAAACTCCAGTTGCCTCTTGAAAAAGCACCTTTGGGACAAGGCAACCATAACTTGGATGACTGAGAATCTCCATAGATTTTCAATCATAAAATCTTAAAAAAAAACACCCTACAACAACAGAACAGAAAAACAAAAAGACAAAAATTACAAACACAACAACAAGAAAAAATAATAAAAATGTGTACAACATAGGTAAGGCCAACATTAAACATACATTATCCACCCTGGTTGGATGTCGACAAATATTCTCAAATCTAATAGATTCCCCCTTACCCAGGGGGTCTGCAAATCGTTATGAAGTTTCACAGCTTATTCTGCTAACCGTGGTTCTACAAGGGTCTCTCTCAGCCCTCAAACCAGCATTCATAATGACCTGCCTGGACCCACCCAAAATATTTGAAACAGGCAAGAGTGCCTGTTTTGCTTGCATGTAGCTTTGTGCCTAACAGGGGAGGATGCACCCGTGGGGCTGGTTCTTTCTTAAATTATTTTGACGGAGGTCTTCTCATCCTTCGTCGACTAGATTTGGTACCATCTGATGAACTGGAGCCTGAAACATTCCTGAGTTCCTTGAAGTTTGGTCTGACTTGATCTGTTCACTTAGTGGCTCTTTCTAAAAGACGAAGATGTGGAGGGTTTCAAATGTAAAAAGGATTTCACTGGAGGGCTTACCACATTTCTGGGTGGCCTTAGACTAACCATCTATAAACAATATTTCCATTTCCGCTCCTGAAAAATGGAGAAAATAACACTTCTTTGCTTGCAGCCACAAACTTAGAGCCAAGGTAATTGATAACAGGATGTGTCATTCTTGTACCCAAAATGGTTTGCAGAAACACACAGTCTAGTTACAACTAAGACACGCTGGCCTCGACATGGTTGTGCAGGTTAGAAGTCACGCTCTTCTGCAGGGGGGAATTTGCACTTCATCTCCTCCCAAACATCTCCAGAGCAAACTCAGATGGGGTAAAACACTGAGGGGTCTAGGAGGGAGTTTTCTCTCTTGTAAAAAGATCAGCTTCATAAACTAAATTTAAGCCGGGCTAGCTTAAATTTTAATGTTGTTTTTAAATTTTTACCAAATTTTATTGGGTAAATTGGGGTTTTAATATATACGGCCGTTGTATTTAATCTGTTTTAATTGGCTTTTAACTTTGTATATGTATATGGATATTTCAGTCTGGCTGTTCACCGTCCTGAGTCCTTCAGGAGAAAGGGCGGTATAGAAGTTTAATAAACAAACAAACGAACAAACAAATGTATATATATTTCAGAATAACACCAAATAATCACCTGAGCTTCAGAGAAGTTGTTCTTGAAGAAGAGACTCGGGGGAGACCCGAGAGCCACCTTCCAATACTTGAAGGGCTGTCAAGGGAAGAGGGGCTTGACTTGTTCTCCAAAGCTCCGGAAGGTAGGACAAGACCTAATGGATGGAAGATCATTAAAGACAGCAGCGACCTAGAACGAAGGAGAAATGTCCTGATGGTGAGACCGATTAGTCAGCGGAACGGCCTGCTTCCAGAGGTTGTGGGGACTCTGTCACTGGAGGTTTTCAATGGACAACCATCTCTCCAGGGTAGTATAAAGAGTCATGCCTTGGGTTGCAGGTTGGAGGTGCCATTGTCATGCCACAGTGGGTTTCACTCAGTGGTGAAATCCACATTTTTTCACTACTGGTTCTGTGGGTGTGGCTTGGTGGGCGTGGCTTGGTGGGCATGGCAGGGAAAGGATACTGCAAAATCTCCATTCCATCCCCACTCCTGGGAGAAGGATATTGCAAAATCTCCATTCCCACTGCACTGTGGGCCAGCCAGAGGTGGTATTTGCCAGTTCTCTGAACGACTCAAAATTTCTGCTACCGGTTCCCCAGAACCTGTCAGAACCTGCTGGATTTCACCCCTGGTTTCACTCCTTTCTGCCTGAAGGTTTCCAGAACGTGTTATTGGGAGAGTGCCTATGGAGCTTTCTAATCATCCAGATCATGGTTGTCCCAAAGGTGCTTTTCCAAAAGGCAACTGGTCTTTCTTGGTTTTGTCCTTGAAAAGACTTTGCTTCTCAACCAAGAAGGTTCTTCAGTTCTGTTATTGGGAGATTTGTGTCCATCCCTTGGAAACTGTCCTGGAAAGTCCACAAAGTCTTACCTTATTTCCAATTCCATAAGGTCTTACCTTGTTTCTAATTTATAAAGTATTATAAACTTAATTGGGAAGGTGCATCTCAGATCTGGAGCTAATGAATATCCTGATGCGACACAACTATCTTCTTGCCTTCTCTTCCAGCTCAAGATTGGTGACCTGCAAGGCCTCAGGGTATCTTAAGGTTGTGCAGGACTGATCGTGAAAGAAGAAGCTGAAGCTGAATTCAGACAACTCATCTCCACCTGGTGTACATACTGCATTTCTTCCCACCCTTCTTTCCCAGACCATATTTATTCTTCTGGGTGGATTCTCATAGTAAGGTAGACATAGTTCTGTTACAGTCAACTCATCTATAGTCAACTCATCTCCTCTGAGGGAAGCAGTCAACAGAGGACCAGAAGACAAGCAAGGCAGGCATGGAGATAAGAGGGGGAATGGTGGGACGGGCTTGGAATTGATCTCAGTCTGCTGCTCTTCTCCATTCTTCATTCTCTACCTAAAATATCCCTATATCCTGATTAAGAGTTCATCTGCAGCCACCATGAATGGATGCTCTTTGCTCAGAGTGTGACTGTTCCCTTTTTATGTCACCTCTAGCACCTCTTGGGAATTGGGAAAAGTAAGCAAGAATTTCACAATGGGAGGAAAAAAGGAAGAGTCTACAAAAAGAGGAAGAGGGAAGGAAGGAAGCCAGAATTATACAATGTGGAACAAAAAGGAGGAAGGGACCAAAAGAAGAGAGAAGAGATGAACAGAAGAGCTGACTACTAGAGTGCCAGCTCCAGACAGACTCCAGGGAAGAGGGGAAGGGTATTTGGCCTGAATCAAAAGTCTGTCGGGTGCGCTTCAAGGTACTAGTGTCCATCTTTAAAGCGCTCCATGGCATAGGACCTGGTTATTTGCGGGACCGCCTTCTGCTACCAAATACCTCCCACCGA
>JANHZT010000821.1:7607-18160 GCA_032468215.1 Stegonotus admiraltiensis
TGTGCACCGCCCTGAGTCCTTCGGGAGAAGGGCGGTATATAAATAAAATTATTATTATTATTATTATTATTATTATAAACAACATAAAGAATCATTGTCCAATATGAAAGATCTGTTATTATATGCATTGTTTTGTTCTACTTGCAAACCAAATACTGTAAAAGCAAAATATCTTGGCTAGTGACCATGGGAAAACAATTGAATTAGATTAATGCAGACATTAACATAAATTCAGTAGTAGGCAATCCTGATAAAAATTTATTATCTAGCAAGTTGCAAGCCAAATCAAATAAAAAAGTGATTATATTTCAGTGATTGTAGATCAAAGGTTTTTCATGGTTAGGAATATATGTTTATATCTTTATCTTATTCTATTTATATCTATATCTATTTGAAGCATATGCAAATCTTCAACCTAGTTAAAAGAGGATTTGATGTAGAATATGACATTTTGACAAACTGTTTAGCTCACATGGCTTACTTGTGACTTTATAAGAACAATCTAATTCTTGGCCTGCTGCTAGGATTGGGTGAATTTTTGCTTTACTAGACAACTTCCTTGTTCTCTATTTTGCAAGTGTATTTTATTGGTGTCTCTGTAGTGTCCTTCATTTTCTTTGAATTTCCTTTGCTATTGAATAGCTGGAATGAATCAATAATTAAAATTATGGTTATAATTGTATGGATAGTACAGTAGAGAAATGATGGTTAAAATGATTTTTCTGTGCCACATTTCAACATTGTCAATGATTCAAGAAGCATAGTATACTTGGAATTGTTTGGGACAACATTTTTATTAAGAAAGTGTTGAAGGGATTTTTGCTTCGTAAAATTATATCGCATAATATTCTTGAGTCATTTGCATCTATTGTTTGTTCTTTTGTTTATTTTTGCAGAACTTCTGATTAGATTCACAGCTTTATCAATTCTCATCTTTCATTATATTACTCTAACAGCAATAGCATCTATCCCTCCCTTTAAACATGTGTTTGTCTCTTATTTTAGAATCTTAGGTTTCTGGAAATAAATACTTTCTACTTAGTTAATGTGAGAGAAAGAAGAACTATAAGAACAATTTCTATATCTAAATTAAGAGAATTTTCTGCATTGGATGCTTGTTGCAAGCCCTCAAAACATCTTAACCTGTACAAGCTAAATTTTGTATGCATGGTTTTGGAATATATTACAGAATTCCCTTTCTATTGCTAAGCACAAAGTGAAATTTACAAAATGGAGGGTATCCAGCTTCAGACTTTGTTTCACTAGAAATGCTCTGGTTATACCTATGGGCCACTAAGGTCTGTCTTCTTTCTTTTTTAAGTTAGACTGGAATCCGAGGTCTGCTTTTACTGTATTTCTTGTTAGTTAAAGACTAAAAACTCCTTGTTTCTCCCTCTTAGAGCTCAGCTGAATTATATACAATTAGACTGTGCTGATAAACAGAAAGGATAGCTATACAGGTCATCAGGTTCAGTTTGCCTTTTTTAAAGTTTGTTATGCAGAATTGCCTAGTTGAATATTACAATAGTTGTAGTATTTTGATAATACTACAACTATTATCAAAAAAGTTTGACCCAAACATTTCATTTCCTGATGGGGAACAAGCAGTACCTTACTCTGCAGGTACACTTATGTTTGCACACACATACATGTACATTACCCAATGGTAATACTCCATCATCACCAGCGACAGTTACTTTTTACAAAATATGCTAACCATATGTGATGGCACAGTCATTAGAATGCAGTATTGCAGGCTAACTCTGCCCACAGCCAGGAGTTCAATCCTGATTGGCTCAGGGTTGACTGAGCCTTCCATTCTTTCAAGGGTGATAAAATATGGATCCCGATTGTTGGGGGCAATGTGCCGATATTTGTAAATCACTCAAAGTGCTGTAAAGCACTATGGAGCAATAAATAAATCTAAGTGCTATTGCTATTGTAACAGGGTATATAAGTAACTGAAACATAAAGTAAACATACTCACTAGGTTTCTTGACTAAAATGTGATTGACTAATCTGAAATTCAAGATGCCATACAGAGATTAATAGATGCATCTGTAGCAACCCATGATGTCAAAAAGATGACTCTTTCAGCATCATTGTGCAAATGACAAAAACCGCAAACTTGTGTTGTGACACCTTTTGCATGCTGATGTTAAGATGCATGCATTATCATTCACCTTCATTCACCAATGCATGTGAATTATGGCCAGTAATTAAAATGCAACAATAAGAAGTCAGTTATATCTGGGCTGCAAACCCTGGGATAACTTCTAAAGGGTAGTAAACAGATACAGATGCAACCTGACTTTTTATTCAGTTCAGATATGTTATCACTAAATAAAAACATTGTTAAAACCTTATCATCATAGACCATCCTAAACACTACAACTAGGGTGACCTTTTGTGAAACTCATCTAAGTTCAAGATATTCAAGTCCTTCCTATATGAAGTATTTGCTATATGAAAATACACAAAAAAACAGACTTTTCTTACTTGACAGTTTCAGTTGCTTGATCCTCTACCATCGGTGCACTGAGCAAGATGTTTCTACCAAGGTTTAAGGGCTTCTGAAATAATTAAGATATTTATTGAATATGTAATAAGATGAACATATCTATTAACATTTCTCATAATTTTACATATTATTTCTAAGAAATACATTCATTAACCAGAAGTAAAATGACAAAATAGAATATTCCCTCACTATTTGAACACGCTGTAACTGCTTATCAAGTCTTGGTTGTGGTCTGCTTAGATTCCTTCAGTTTATGTACTTGGGACCAGCAGAGGGCGCTTTTAGCTCTGTGCTTTTCTCTGAGTGAGAGAACAAGGAATAAGAAGACCTTGCTCCATAGAGTAAAGGAAAAATCTCCAAGTGTTCAGTGTAATCTGTAACAATTAATGCACTCATAGGTCTGTTGTGAAGAATAACTTATCTTCCCCCGCCTTTTAATTTATGGAAACTAATGAGTTGGTAAATGTTTTTGCCCTGTTTTCCCCACAGAGTCAGAAAAACTACTTCATAATTATTCTGATCTATTTATTCCCATCCCAACCACCACATCTTCCCTCCTTATTGTTATAGCTGATGTTGCATTTTTCTAACAGAATTCTTTAAAAGAATCACTTTGCAATACATGTCACTCATGTAAATATCTCTCAAAATAGAAATTAGGATAGTGTGAGGGATTCTCTGGATTTGACTTTTTGATATTTGTTTATTTTTCTCTGAATTAAGCAAAAATCAGATTATTTATAGGAAACTATACTGCTGATGAGCTATTCAATTCACTCAATGAATGTTGCAAAGTGTAGGTGGTTTTCTGCATTGATGGTTTGCAAGTATAATATATATATGTCTACCTGTCAATATTGTACTAATTCTCTACATGCAGTTTGGACTAGTCATTTACATAAATCATACTTTGTCTTGGTCCCAAAGCAGTTTGATTTAATTAATTATTTAGTATTTGGCAAAATCTGAGGCCACGCCTGGCATTTTTTTTAAAACAAATCTTAATCTTTATATTATTAGAGAGGTTGAGAAGTAAACATAGTGGCATCTAGAACCCAAAAAGACACGCCCTATGTCATTGGACCAATTAGGTAATTCTGTCCCTTTGCACCATGACATCATTAAGCAAGTACTTCGTATCATGTGTTTGATGTTCTTAAGTACTCACAATGTTGGGTGCTTGTGCTGAAATGTTCATAGAATTGTTAGTCAGAAGGGAATATTTACTTTGTACTAATTAATGATTTACTGGTTCACTCATCCTCCACCAACATTATGGTGGAATGACTAGATGAGAACAAAATAATCTCTTTACTCCATAGTGCTGAACTGGATCTTTCTTTGAAACAATTCATTTGAAGAAGATACTTTTAAAATAAATAAAACTGTTCTGAAATAGGACAGGGCCTAAATCCTAAATATTTTTTAAAAAATAACAAATATTGCAAGAATTAAACGTGCACTTTTCATAACAATTTAAATTTTTACTTGAAATAACTTGCTGTTAATACAATTTATTGGGCAGAACAGTCGGATGTTAATGAAAATAAAATGGTGTTAGCTAGATGAGCTATGCAAGAAAAGAGGGAAAATGTAAAGAAGTTACATAGTTCCAGAAGAGTTGTTGTCTTTTACAGCAAACATTAGTATTCTTGTACCTTACAGATCAGTATAAATGATAAGTTTTCATACCTCGCAGTCCATTATAGAGCAAAACGCTAAATTAGGCACATGCTATCTGGAGCCTAGGAAATGATAAAGGCCATTAAAATTATCTACAGTTGCCATAAACCAGGGGTGTCAAACTGGCGGCACCCAGGCCAGATGTGTCATGCATAGGTCATGCCCACAAATGGAAAAACTGTTGATACATCTCAATACATCACATGATGCAATCATGCCATGACACCCATGCCATAAAAAAGCACTATCTTGATATGATAGAGACATTTCAGCACTGACAAGCTATCATCTATGAAAATGAAATGTATGTTCTTCATTTAATCCATGAAACAGTATTCAGTCTACTGAATTTCATTGCTGTTGTTTCATGCTGAAATTGGTTGTAGTAATTCCTCCTAGGATTGTCACCTTGAGATCATAATTCTAATCTATAACATTTTACTTAAGTGATACCCTTTAAAATCTTAGTGTGAGATTGAATGTTAAATGTGTACATTGATCAATAACTTTTCACGCTGCTGTGCATAGAAAATTTGATTAGCAATCTATTACAAAAAATGTTTTTAAATAAACCTCAAATCTATGCCTTGCTACCCTACACTGAACAATTGCTTAGAAAATATCACAAGATACAGACAAAAAAACCTATAAAATAGTGTCACTGTATTACTTTCATGGTGCAGTTGTTAGCACCAACCGTGTTAGATTGGGTCCAGATGAGCCTTAGGAAACTTATTATGGTCTTGATAAATATATTTCATTGAGTTGGAACTTGTAGACTAGTAAAATAGAAAGAAAAGGCTAAGACAAAGATTAATATGTTAAGTGTCCAATATGCATTCCAAGTAGAATTGGAGGTGTGTTATTTTTTCATTATTTTTTCCTTTTTCTTATGTAACTAGTTTATATCTACTAATGTACTGTCTTTTTTGAATGCTGAATATGAAAGTACAATAGAAGTTGGATGAGAGAGAGAAAATGAAGATTTTTTGCTAAAGATAGTAGCAGAAATATATTCTGGGAAACATGTAGTTGCAGTTTATTGACTAGAGAAGATGCATAACAAGGAGGCTAAATATATCGAACACTGCATGTACGTTAAGGATAAAAATGTATAGCAATTGCAGAGTAAGTTCAAAATCCTAAAATCTGGCAGCAGTACTTGATAAAATCTCTAATTTCAAATTTCTAAACCTGCCAATTCCTGATGGCTTAATTTAACATTATGTGTAATTCCCAGTTCTAGGCTTTACACATAAAAGAGATTACCAAAACTATCAGCGGAATGAAAAATTTGAAAGCACCCAGACCAATCTACCAGCAGATGTCTAGAAGTTGAAAGAACTTTGCAGCATATCAGATAATTGACTGACAAACTTCTTTAATGCCATTGTGGACTCTAGCCATGCATCTGCTGACTTGGCCTCAACATCATAGTTCATTTCTTCAAGAACAATCTGGCAGATTGCTCCAATGATCATGCAATCTGCCTCCTGTTGCACACAACAAAAATCTTTTAGCAGATCCTCATCTGTCATCTTTATGACTTCACTGAAATTTTACCTCTGTTGTTTATTAAAAGGTTTGAGTACTACCATTTTGGAATCCTAATTTTCTGAGATTGCCTAAGATCCTGACAGCTGTAACATGCTTGACCTAAATTATGAACACATTGACACAAGAGTTTAAAAGTTATAAATATGTATTTATAAAGTCAGCGTCTTCTTTCCTACTTTTAATTACTAAATATTAAAAGTGACATTTTAAAGTTTTATCCTTTTTATTTTAGAATGCTTAATTTAGGTCTTAATATCTTAACTATTAATCTTTTTAGTGGTTAAATTGACTTTCATTTTTTAATAACCCAATTGTCTCCTGGCTTTGGTTAAGTTTCATTTTACATTTGCCATATTGATCAAATTCTTGAGATAATACTGTAATTTCTTTTCAAGTGCGTCTTATAATTTTCAATCTTTAAAAGCTCAATGAAGTTCTTTGAGACTTAGTTATCATTGGTTGGATTTACATTTGCAATGTTACTTGATTCTTAATGACCGAAAGTAGGGATAATTTGGAATTAAGAATTTAGAAAGATGGGAGAATGGAGACTCATTTAAAATCTAATAATTCATAGCATTCTGCCTTGTCTCTTCTATTTTATATATTCTCTCTTCTTCATCTCACATAAAGGCAGAAGATATGCCACAGGGTACCTGCCCAGGATCTCACACCATCTTTGATTGTGTACTGTGTTACCTGATAGCCTTCCTACTCCCCTACCTCCAATATATAGGCAAGGCAGCAACAGTTCACTGTTATTTCAGATCTTCCAACACCCTCTCCGTTATGAAGCGGTCACAAAAGAATAATAGTCTATGGCAAAGAGGAATTGGATATTTAAAAACTGATTTATTTTTTAAATTATATTGCCTTTTTCTCTTCTCCTTTCAGTGCATCTCCTGAAATTGTATCAGCTTTTTGTCTGATAAGCATGCCAACAAAAATGCTCCACTTGGATATAAACCAGTTTACTTCTACTTTAGTGGGTGCATTATTACCATTAATTTTAATAATGGTAATATTAAAGGCCAATATCTTTGCCTTTATAGCTCATAATAGACTACTTTTTCTCTTCTAGTTTTGATTATAGTTCTCTAAGGAATGCTTTAAAAACCTGATTTCTGCGCACTCTGTTAAAAATTGGATTTATCTGCATCTCTTAGGCTAACATAAGATTAAAATTCACACATCCCAAGTCTTCTGACCCAACTTCTAAGTCATAAAAAGTTTAAATTATATTTAAGCTATCAATGTATAAATATGATTCTTATTTTTATTTCTTAAATTCAAACGTGCCACAGAATGCAATGAGTATATAAGGGAACATATCTCAAAATAATAATAAGAATAGACTGATTGGCCCAACTTCAAATTGTCCCAATTTCCCACTGCTGTTCAAAATGCTATAAACTTGGCTGATCACACTATTAGCTGCCACCAAAGTTCAGCTATCACAAAAACTGTGTTGTTGAACCATCTGGACCAACTGCAAGGACTGAGAGCTGGAGGCAACATTTAATGTTGGTTTTGTTCCTACTTTAAGGACATTCCAGTCACTTGTCTGGAGGAGCAGACAAGCAAGTGAGTGCTCTAGTAGAGACTGTCAAATATTGTGGCCAACACAATATTCCCAGTGTATCCTGTCTTTAAAGGTGATTGGGGAACATTTAACAAAATGAAAATACAATAAAACAGAGATAATATTACATTTTAAAATTAAATAATAATAATAATACATTTAATTCTCAATCACCATCTTTCTGGATTTGCAACTCAAGAGGAGTTTGGCACAGACTTACTGCCTCAATGTAATAGCATCAGCAGGAATTACCTCTCAGACTGCTCTGCTGCAATCTCAAGCGCCCAGGGCTGCTGCAGTAACTGAGGCACGAGCTGGCTCCATTTGCCTCAGAATATAGTGAGTCATGTAGAAGACTTCCTTCTGGCCTCAAATTGTCCAGTGCATGAAGGAGAGCCTCTCTTCAAAACAGTTAGATTAATTTCTATCCTGCTTTAAAAAACACATTCTTCCAAAATAGCTTGAATTCATCTTTCTCCTCTCTCCAAAAGACATATAATTTCCTCTCACCCTTCCCAAAAGATTTAGATTCTGTCCAACTTCCAAAACAACTTGAATTCATCCCTCTTCTATTTCAGAATAAGTTTAATTATTATCTTTTGAGTTTCAGGCTATACAAGGTGCATGATCAATGTTGATTATACATATATACATGAACTTTTACTGTAATGAAATTTAAGTATTTAACCAAATAAACAAAAATATAACAAGTGAAAGAAGAACATCTGAACCCCAAAGACTTATTTAGTCCATCTATTCAGTAGTGGCTTACCGGTTCGCCCTGGATTGGGCAAACCAGTAGCAGTGGCAGCAGGAGGCTCTGTCCACCCACCCGGACACTTCTGCACACACACACGAACCGGTAGCAAGCTAAATTGAAACCCGCTACTGCACCCATTTATTGTTGCATTAGGCAGTGGTGGGTTGCTACCGGTTCTCCCCAGTTCTTGCAAACCGGTATTGAAAATTTTGAGTAGTTTGGAGAACTGGTAAATGCCACCTCTGCCTGGCCCTGCCCCCAATCTATTCGCTGCCTCCCGAGTCCCAGCTGATAGGCTAGAAGGAAAAAATCAGTGCTCACATGACAAAGAAGAGAAAAAAAAAACCAAGAAGACACCATCGCTTTAAATTGAGAAGCCAAGAAGCCTCCCAACTGATTGGCTAGAAGGAAAAAATCAGGACTCCTTCTCAGTCAAGGGAAGAAAAAACAGATGCTGTCACTTTAAATTGACAAGCCAAGAAGCAGCTGCTGGAAGGAGGTTTTTGCTTGCAGAAGCAAAGTGACATTCAGAAGTTTGTTTCTGGGTCAGCTGAACAACAAACTGGATAAGAGGAGGAATTATTATATGGTTCTATGTTTTTGAAGTTTTGGGGTTTGTGCAACATGGGCTTTGTGTTTCTAAAAAGGTTTGGTCAATTTCCATTGTGAAATATCCTGTCTTGAATGAGTTTTCTGCCTGTTTGTAAATGGAGCCGAACTTCCGGCTTCCACTTTCTATTATCTCTAAGCACCGATAGTTGTTTTATTATTACAAAATTTCCTTTATGCAACTGGCAGGAATGTGGAAGGTTCCTTGTTAGCAGCTTGATTTTTCCTTGCTTTTCTTATGAGTAATATTTTATTTGGGGAAATGAAGAGGGAGGAGTGTGATTCCTTCCCAGAGCAGGTTAGTGGGTGGGGAGGGAATGGGGCTTTTGCAGAATCCTTCCCCTGTCATGTCTGCCACACCATGCCCACCAAGCCACACCCACAGAACCAGTAGTAAAAAATTTTGAAATCCACCACTGCATAAGTCCATCTTAATATGCTATTCCTTGTATGTGATGTTTTGTATACATATAGAGAAAGAAGCACTCTTGTAATCTTTGACTTTTAGGCTTGCTGTCAAACATCAGCCATAATGCTAATGACTGTTTTGAACAATATGCAGGTTGTATTACATGAATAGCTATTTTTTATGTGAAATTATGACTGAAATATTTCTGCACCTATATTGGTTCACACTGTCAGGAAGTTTCTCCTCAGTTTTAGGTTGCTTCTCTCTTTGTTCAGTTTCCATCCATTGCTTCTTGTTTTGCCTTCTGGTGCTTTGGAAAATACATTGTCCCCCCTTCTTTCTGGCAGCCCCTTAAAAGCCTGTTGCCTATCACACTCTTTGGCAAAGCATGTGAGCCATTTCCTCCTTTCAGTTGTCCATGAAAGTGCATCTATAGTATGTAGATAATAAAGTTGAAAAAAAGGTGAACAACATTTTTACAGAACTAAAGATAGTTGAGGCTGGGTGTGACAAAGAATGGCTGGGACGGGTGGGGCTAGGCAAGGCACCCCTTGACGTGAGTGACATTGAGTTGGCCACACCTACCCAATCACATGACCAAGCCACGCCCACTGTCACATGACCATCAAGCCATGCCCACAAAATAAGCCATGCCCACAGAACCGGTAGTAAAAAAAATTAGAACCCAGCCCTGCCATTAGATGTATTTAGTAGCTTAGCTATGGAGACCAGCAGTTATTAGGTTAGATTATATATGAAGACCATTTGTTTGCAATTTGTGGACTTACTTGTGCAGTTGATTGGTCACTGTGAGAATGGTACAATTAAGAATAACTCTGGGCAATATTAAAGCATAAGCCAGTATATTAAAAAAAAAAAACCAGGAACAACATGCTGCAAAGAGACATACAATTGAAGGAAACTGACTAGTTGGGTACCTTTTACCTTCTTATCATCTCTCTAACTGCTGTTCTAACAAAACAAAAAAACCATTCCTGGTATGCAGTCAATGATTCATGGATCAATATGTAACCATCAAGACTAAAAGGCATCAACAAACTATATATTGATACTATGAAGAAACATTGGTGATGTTATGAAAAGGGAAAATGACTTGTACTTGGAAGGTAATAAAATTCCCAAGGTTCCTAATTACAAGCTGCATCTTATATTGCAATTTCAGCTTTCTCCTCTTATCTGATTTGTTTCCTACAACCATCTTTGTTTATGCTTATCTGTGAAAACCAATTTCTTTACAGTATCTGAGATCAAATTCATACTAATAATGTGTTAGAATTATTTATGTATGCAATAGCATAGAAATCCTATATAAGACAAGATGTCTTCTGCAATATACTGAGCCGTGGTAGTACAGTGGACTAAAACACTGTTATTAACATCTGCTGCTTGCAATTACTGCAAGTTCAAATCT
>JANHZT010000824.1:93748-115216 GCA_032468215.1 Stegonotus admiraltiensis
GGGCCAATCATCTCTTGGCCCTACTCCCGAGTTGTCCTCTTTGCTTGAGCTGCTCCTGCCTTCTGGCAGCTCTTCTCGTGTGGGCATTAGGAACAGGCTCCTCCTGTTCCTCTGCCTCACTCCGATCAGCCTCTGGAGGCTCTGGAGTCTGCACCTCACTCCCCGATGTCCCTGGCCCTATCTCTGCTTTGATGCAGAACCCTCATCCGGGCCTTCCCCAGCCTCCAGGACTGGCCCATGTTCTTCCTCAGCCTCATCGCTATCTGACTCCACTGCCAGCTCTGCAGGCTGCTGGCGGACCACAACAGGTCTACCCTCCCACACTCGTCTGGGACCCCCTCCTTCCCTCTCACTTAATGACCCATATGTCTTTTGGTTATAATGACAAATGAGACTACCCAGAATGCCATTGTTAATGAGGCAGTCACATGAGATTGTGCTTTACAACCATATCACTCAGCAATGGCAATTCTGGTCGGAAGTTGAAACTAAAGGATTATCTGTAAAATATGCAACAATTCTAATCATTTTAGTCATTTAAAGCATTTACCTGTTTTTCTATAAATAATATAAAATATTTAGAAAAGAGGAAATTACTACTTACATGTGGGAGTGAGAGCAAACAGCGGCTGTTACATTCATAAGCTTCCTTGTGTCTTCCTAGCTCACTTAAGCAGCGGGCCTTCCGAAAGAGAGCACGGATGTTTTCCTTGTTGAATCCCAGAGCCTTCTCACTATCTTCTAAAGCTTTTTTATGTAAGCCCTTTTAGATAATTAATAAATGTGATCATGAGAACTTTAACACACACAGAACTTTCATATGTCCTACCCCCCAAAAAGAGAATTCTAATCACTGTATTTTTCGGAGTATAAGACGCACCTTCGTCCCCCACACCCCAAAAAAAGATGGTGAAAATCTGGGTGCGTCTTGCACTCCGAATGTAGCTCCGCCCAGCCTCACAAATGGAGATTTCAGAGGCTGAAAGAAGCCTCTGAAAGAAGCTTCAGAAAAAAAGCCTCAGAAACGAAGCTTCAGGAAAAAACCTCTGAAAGGCTTTTATCTAAAATAATATGGCAAGCAACAAAAGAAGAATCAGTAAAGGTTCTAACCAAACTATGCTAACAAATCTGGAGAATGACACAATAACCAACAGTTCTCTTTTCCTAAATTGCCTTCCTGGAATATCTTGCCTTAAAATGTAATTTATTATATTAGGATAGTTGCATGTTTTTTTATTTAAAAATGTTTTTTTTAATGAACTGGTAACAATAGGTTAATAAGAAAATTTCTCTTTGGAATTCAAAGTGAAGTCTGTGACTTGCTTTGAATTTCAACATTGCAATCATGTGAGGGTTTTTTTCTTTTTGTATTAAAGCATAGTCCCTCTGACCACCAGCTTAGAAACCTGTAGTCTCCCTGCATTCTGTCTTACTATAAGTGAAGTGAGTAAAGCACTGCAATTAGAAGCCTGAGAACATGGAATATGCATAATATGCATCAAATGGAGAAATTCATGTTCATTAAAATCATTGAGTAGATTTGTTTTTATGTGTCGTTTTCATTTTCAGGTTAATTTGAGGTGCCCCCTCTTTTAGAATACAGATTTAGAAATTGCTTTTCCAGAGTATGATTCAGTATTATATATCTATTAGTAAATAAAGAGCAACAGAGGTTGACTTAAAACTGTTGTAGTAATTTATATACTCTGGATTAGCATAAGAAATTTATTGAGCTTTTCATTGTGGCTTGATAATAGAAGGTGTTAATCGGTTCATTAATGCTAGAATGGCATGTTGTCTTCAAACAATTATTTTGTGAATGGCCACTATTATTAAACTAATTATTCATCCTGCAATCCATTTCTCTGAGTTCACTTATAAATCTTCTTGCCCTGAATCCTAGCCGTGAATTTAAGAGGGTAGATTAAAAATAGTCATCTTTAATTTATCTCCTGTTGCCCCCTGAACAAAGTAGGCTTCTCTTGCTTATGCTGTAGTAAGAGAAGGATCTATTATTTTCCTGCCTTGCTTTTTATACTAGTAGAACTAAATTATAGTTCTTGCCCAAGTACTTGAAATAAAGAAGTCCTGAAGTGAGCTCAACTTTTTATTATTACTATTATTTTAAAAAGTTTTTTATTAAACGAACATTAAAAACATTGGATATAGTGTGACCATCCCAGTGTTGTCATATCCATACATATTTTTTACATAACAACAAATATAATTACTATCTAACATACATTACTATTTTGTTCTTATATACATATCCCTTATCCTCATTTACATAATTGCCTAAATATTATCCAGTATCCATTTTACAAACCCTAAACAAACCCACTTTGTTCCAAATTTTATACTATTCTGTCTCATCCTTGTTTTTCAGTTCTAGTGTCAGCTTATCCATTTCTGCACGTCAAGATTTTCTTTATTATTTCTTCTTCCAGGGGAGTTTCTTCCTTTTTCCAGTATTGCGCATAAACCAGCCTTGCTGCTGTTATAACGTGCAGCATTAAGTATATCAATTATTTGTTACATTTCTCCTTTGTGATTCCTGATAGGAATAATTCAGGCTTCAGATCTATGTTTTGGTCTAATATCTCCTCCAACCATATCTTAATCTGGTGCCAAAACTCCCTGACTTTCTTACATAACCACCACAGAAAGATCCTGACACTAAATTACATTTCCAACATTGTGGTGATAAGTTCCTGTTCATCTTTGCTAATCTTGTGGGCAGGAGATGCCACCTTTATAAAATTTTATATAAATTTTCTTTGTAAGCGGTAGCTAATGTTAGTTATCTGTTTCTCTCTCATAGTTCCTGCCAACTATCCATATCAATATTATAACCAAAATTTTGGGCCCATCTTACCATAGTTTCCTTCACTTGTTCTTCGGCCATTTTATATTCTAATAGGTTGAGCTCAACTTCTAAGGTCTAGCATAGCCCTCACTTATGAGGGCATTTGGGACCAGCAGCTCTGTTGCTAAGTGGTACAATAATAAAATGAAAGGTCACATAAATGCTGCATCCATTGTAAATGCATGCCAAACACACGAATCACAGCTATGAGATGCAGTGATGCAGTGATGGCCTCAAATTAGATTTGATTTAAATTCTCCTGCAGTGTAACTTTGAACAGTCTGAATAAATGGTCAGTAACCAAGGACTACATGCACTTGAACACATCTGTGCCAAGCTTTCTTGGCAGTTGTAGGGATGGATTTTTCCATTGTTTCTTCTGGTTTTGATTTGATTTGACTTTCCAGTCCAGGCTTTAATCCTGAAACTCCCTGGTGGTTTCCCAGAAAAAAATTCTAATGAAGTCTGCCCTTGTTAGTTTTTGTATCCAGACAAAGGTTTGCCAGGTGCTGCAGTCTGCATTCAAATCATTTAAATACATGGAATTGTATGTTAGAATTCTGTTTCACATTTGTGTATGCACCTATAGAATATGAATCTTGCCCAACAAGCTCTTTTTTTAAAGGAGCAGTATAGTATAGTGATGGCTAACCTTTTTGCTGTCGCGTGCCAAAACCATGGGGAGCGTGGGGGGTTGGGCGTGCCCACACCCATAATTCAATGTGCCCCACTCCCCCACGCTCCCCTCACTTTTGGCATGTGATGGTAGGCCTATTTTTCACCCTCCCCTGGCTCCAGAGGCTTTCTTGGAGCCTGGAGAGGGCGAAAACGGCCTTCCCCACCCCCCTGAGGCCCTCTGGAGGCCAGAAATGGCCTATTTCCTGACCTCTGATGGGCCCAGAAGGCCTGAAAATCAGCTGGCTGATGCACGCTGGAGCTGAGCTAAGGCAACACTCGCGTGCCCACAGATATGGCTCTGCATGCCACCTGTGGCACGCGTGTCATAGGTTCGCCATCACAGGTATAGTAGCTCTTGATTCTATTAATGTTCATCTACATTAATAGAATTAATTTTTCTACATTGAATGGAATGATAAGGAACTTTGTGAATAAGGTTCTCAAGTTCTTAATGCATAATGTTAAGCAGAAAACATAAAGGGTATCAGTGGCAGTTGCCGTAATACAGGGGAGGGCAAACATCTGGGTTGGGGGGGCACAACTCATCAGTTAATGGGCTGCAGGAGATTTTCCAGTGGCATCATTGGAAAGGGTGGGATTCAAAACATTGACCCCGCATGTGGCCAACAGTCAATGGGTTGAGCATCTCTCCTAATGTGTTATAAAACAGACCTTTTTCACTGTGGTTTTGTAAATAACAGGTTGCTTCATATCTTTTGTCTGTTATGTGACAAAACTTTTTAATGAAGAACTGCTGTCATGTCTATTACTATTGGAGAGAACCCAAACCATCCCCCCTACTTCATTTGCTGTTTTACTTCTTCTCAGAAATAGGGTCTGCCAACTCTGGCAGAATGTGTGATTTAAGCAGGTGTTTTGAATTTCCACGGGGTTTTTAGGTGAAGGACAGTAAAAGTCAGCACTGTATACAGAAGAGTTCTTTTGCTAGTTAAGATCCTCACCTATTTTCACACTCGTGATACTTCTTCCTATTTTCTAAATCCAATGAACAGATTGCCAACAGAAGTTGTACAATAGTACTTCGTTTGTTTGTTTGTTTGTTTGTTTAACTTCTATGCTACTCATCTCGGCAAGGCAAATCTAGGCAGCTTACAGTCTTTCGATAAAATGTCATGTAAAACATTGAAACAATAAAAGACCATACATTTAAAATTCAGTTAAAGTTATTTTTTATTTGCATTTTGGTCATTCATTGAAATCCTGAGATTCCATTTTTCTTGACTTTTGGTCTTCCATTTTCCTGGCTTAGCAGTTCTTGTTTCTCTCTGGAGAAATTTTCCTGATATAGCAACCAAAATACCTCAGGTTGCTAATAAATGCCTTCTTTAACTTTAATAGAAAGCACAGTTGCTTTCTTATCTGCTTTTGCTGTATTGCCCATTCTTAAAGTTATATTAGTTAAATGATTCTGGGATGACCTCATGTTCTAGATCAGGAGTCCCCAACACCCAGGCTGTGGCCCACTACTGGGCCGTGAGCCACTTGGAACCAGGCCGTAGAAGCACTGGGCAAGTGAATGGGTACATTCTCACTTGCGTGCTTGCTGGCTGCTCATGCAGAACCATCCCCTCCTCTCCCCCGGTCCACAAAGCTGGAAAGGTTGTGGAACTCTGTTCTAGATAACCTTGTCCATTAAACCTAAATTAATAACACAAGGACAAGAACATCTCCATATCAACGTTTTCCTGACTATCAATTGTATAGGAGCTTCTAGAAAGCTTCAAAACTTTATGGTTATTGATTGATTATTGACTTCCACATACTTTATGTATGTATCTATACTGTAATCATAAAGAAAAGATTTTGCACACATCAGCTTTTTGGCAGGCAAAAACTTTTCAAACCTGAGATTTTAACACTCCTAGTAGGCAAAAGAGGACCAAGTTTGGAAATTGAGGTAGCAGTGATTTAAACTCTGAACAATCTGTTCTGGACTTTGGTATGAATGTAATGATGAATTCTTTTTGTTGTGATATTTTGTAGTATTGTATTGAAGAGTTTAAACAGAGTGGGATACTGGGATACTCAAACAGACTAATTGTTTTAAAACAAATTAATTAGTCAAGAGTCCTGATCAAACATTGCATTAGTTGGTAGAGATGCAGAAATCTGTAAAACCAAGAAATTGGCTACTACATGGAAACATTTCTTTATTACCATAATTCCATCAGGCTAGTATGTATGCAGTATGTATTATTACAAAGGAGTTATGGCTTGCAAGTGTATCTTATTCTAATTAAATTAGAATTAGAAGTAAGGTCTAGTGTTCTAGGAAGAAATATCTTTTCCTGTATAGTTACTGAATAAACATTTAACTTGTTTATATACCAATAAAGACTACAATTTCCACCCATACTAAAATATGATTAAACCTCTCTCTTCGTATTCAAATTCAAATTTTGGTTTATTCTTATTCTTAGTTTCTGCGCAGGTTGTTGTGTAGAATCTTGAGTGACAGTTACTAATGACAAGAAATAGAATCTTTAACTTCATGTCTAAACTTCTGATTGGGCAATTCAGTCTGTCTGCTAGTGAGTATTGCTGAATTCCAACATTGTGCCAAGTGTTGAAGGTTGGTTGCAATGTGACTAACTGCTAAGATTTCCTGTGGGCCTTTTCACACCCATTGCTGAAAAAGCAGGTGGTTTGAAGTGAGGGCTCCCTCTGGGGTTTCACACTCCATGCACAACATGCATAAGTGAAAGACAACCATCCGTTCTGTCCATCCTGAGTTCCCCCCTTAACAATGGGGGAACAGGGAGGGGGCAGAGAAGTTGAACACAGATGGATATGTTGGAAATCTGTCAATATAAGGAAATGCTGCAGCAGTGTCCCAGATTGCTTGGGAAGTAATTAAATGAGACAGACAACCATTTGTTTATTGAACAAATAATGCGTGGGTGTGTTTAAGCAGATAAGGAGCATACATTTTGATAGGCAACAGTATAAGAATATTTCTTGCAACAGGTTGGTTAGCACAATGGATTTGGCATGATCAAAATAGCTACAGGTGTTTGGTCCTTTTGTCATTTTGGAAAAAAAAATGTTTCAGTTGAATTCTTCACAGTTTCAAATACAATTCTAGATTCCTTTACTTTATTGTAAGTATAAAATACCAGTATTGTCTTCTGTGTTTTGTAAAGAATGCTTTATAGATAAATACTCCTTTGCCAGCCTGTTATGACTCTTCATAACCACCTGAGAGTAATTCCCTCCTTTATTCTATCTTAACATCTCTAATATGAGAGCCTCAATTAATTAATATTGTGGGGGCAATACGCCAACTTTGTATAGAACAACACCACTTGGTGGGGGCAAAACCTTAATAAGCAGGTATATACAAAAAAGTATGCAAGCTATTGCTATAATGCATTGTAAGCCGCCCTGAGTCTACGGAGAAGGGCGGCATATAAATTGGACTAATAAATAAATAGTAGACTAATAAATAAATATAATATTGAATTGGGAATGTTCAAAATTAACCTTATTGTTAGTAGCCTGGATCTATGGAAACATTTAGTTTGTTTCCATCCATTTATGATGTTTTCCTATTTGGCAATAGGAGGAAATAGATCATTGATTTAAATAGATCATTTAAACTGTCTTTTGAACTCATTGGGACACTTTTTATTAACAGACTTACATATGATTATGTTATTAAGAGCATTGCACATAGATACGCTAGAAATGGTGGATTTGTTGGATGCTATTGAAATACATCTAACTGCCAACTACATTCATTTCTATAAAGTGAATTCTAATAATTTCCAACAAGTTGGTCTGCCTATATATTCCATTAGCTAAGAAAGGTCCATGACTAGTGGATCCTGTGCTGACCGGGGGGATGGACTAGATGAGCTTCAATGGCCCACCCAGTTTTATATTCTGTATTGTGTTTGACCTGAACCAATTAGTTGAACTTAGTCTCTCCGCCTTTGTTATTCTCTCTCTCTCTCTTACATGGAGACAGAGAGACAATACACACTGGCTTGGAGATCAGATTCCTCAAAGAGTTGTTATGTAAAGATTACTGAAATTATAATGTATAGAAGTGTTTTGAACTTTCTGAAGCACTGTATAAACAATTAATATGATTTAAACTTTCTTTTTTTTCTGTGCCCTACTTTTGTATTTTTTGTCAAGACTCCCTAGAATATCCGTTTCAGGCAGAGGTTTTTTTTTTTACTGTATTCTTGTGTTTTTCCCCCTCACATTCCGCTTTAGTTGCTGGTGAGAAGAGAGTATCAGTAATGCCAGGATCCCCTGTGGAAGTCAAGATACAGTCAAGATCTTCTCCATCCAGTATGCCACCGTTACCACCTATCAACCCCAGTGGCCCCCGGCCTGTTTCGTTTACCCCAGCAGCATGTAAGAAAGTTGTATTTGAGACTATTATCCCCAAATGTCTTTTTTGCTTTTCTCTATGAAAATAAATCCTTTTAAGAAACTTACTACAGGCCTTTTCATTTTAATGCCAACAACTGTCAAATGTCAAAAATGGCAAGATGACGGATGCAGTGTTGCGATCCATGATCTGCCCCTGTGTGTATGACTGCAGATGTTGATCTCTCCCACAAGTGCTGATGGCCGGAGGTTGGAAAGGGCTTTTTGAAATTGTCTTTTTATTTTTAATCAACAATGAGTAGAAGCATTTTTCTCCAGTGGAATAACTTTGGGGAAAAGGCCATGCCTTTGTGTGATTTTGTCATACTCATTGCCTGGAGAAAGGGACAGTAAGAAGACCAGTAGAAGGTTTTCTACTGGTGACATCCAGATATGAGATATTTCATCATTTTTGGAGGACAGAACTCATAATTGTCAAATAATAAATTTCCCAAAACTAAGTAAAAGTAAAGTAACTTTTTTGTGTGTTTAATTTTGGACTAAATGAGCATTGGTTCATATAGTCGAGCATTGCTAATTCTAAGAACAGGTAGTTCTCACATAATGACTAAAATCTCAAGTGTTGATCTTGCTCCCCACCCCATCAGGCCTAGGAGGACCAGGCCTGATCCCTGCCTCATCTGGCCCAGGAGTCCTCAGCCAGTTACAGATCCCACCAGTGCGTTCCAACCTTCACTCCTTTTTGCAGCTGCTGACAGTGGCTTCTGATCCATTCTCCATTCACCATTTTTCAGAATACTCCTTCTAGCTTTCTGAATGTTCACAGGAATGGCACCCATCCTTGCAATGTTTTGGAAGCCTTCCAAAAAATCATGAGAATGGTGCCCATTCTTGCAGTACTTTGGAAGCCTTCTAAACAATTGTGAGAAGGAAACTTTCGAAGCACTGCAAGAGCAGATGCCATTCTGGGCATCACTTGGAAAGCTAGACGAAGCTTTCTGAATGAATGGGAGAAGATGCAGAAGCCCTCTGTCATCAGACAGAAGCTGCCTGTCAGAAGCTACAGAAAAAGAGTGAAAGTAATTGGGGTGCTTCACATGCACTGGTGAGCCCTGTAACCAGCTGAGGCCTCTCAGGCCTGATCAGATGGGGAGCAATCACAGGTTTCTGTGGCAGCGGGCAGGTTTGTGCATGTTGGTGAGCTGGGCGCCTGGTTGATGGAGGAAGAGATAAATGAGTGGGGTGTTGCAGCACCCCTGCAGTTGTAAGGGCAGGTTGGACTGACAAGCACCCAAATTTTCATCATGTCACTATGAGTACAGTGTCACAGTCACAGTAGCCTTAAATTTGGCCAGAGAATAAGTCCCTTCATTCAGCACTGTTACAGTTTTGAATGATTGCTGAATGAATGGTCATTAGTGAGGACTATCTGTACCTGGTATTGTCCAGGGTCTTAGGGAAAAAAATTCTTCAGCATTCGGCTAATTAGAGACCAAGAATTCTAAATCCTGGAATTTCGTATGTTCCTACCATTATTGAGCTAAGGTATCCTGTCGAAAAGGTTTATTTTAAAATGTTAAATGTGACACACATACACATTGTCTTCTTTACAATACATTAGTCCTGCCATCTCAGAAGCTTTTTGCAGCTCATTGGTGAATATAGCATATTTCTTCTTCATCGTGCATCTTCATTTCCTCACTGTAGTATCTAATGGGATGAATCATTCTCCCCCAACTTTGAATGGAGCCCCGTCACCTCCCCAGAGATTCAGCAATGGTCCTGCATCATCTTCCTCATCTTCACTGACGAATCAACAGCTCCCAGCTACCTGTGGGGCTCGTCAGCTGAGCAAACTGAAACGCTTTCTTACCACCCTTCAACAGTTTGGCAATGATATTTCACCAGAAATTGGAGAAAAAGTCCGGACTCTTGTTTTGGCATTAGTGGTGAGTATTAAAGCACCAAAGTCAGCCAAAACTGCAGAAACAGTGGATTTATGTTTGGTTATGGCAGTGTTTGTCAACCTCAGCTACTTTAAAAAGGGGAGACTGCAACTCCCAGAATTCCCAGCCAGCAGACTAGCTGGAGAATTCTGGGAGTTGAAATCCACGCATCTTAAAGTAGCTGAGGTTGTCAAGCACTAGATTATGGCATTAGGGTTGGTAGGAAACTACTGTGGCTTACTTATATTACCAACTCTGCTCTATTATTTATCTTTGCAATTTTGAAATGTTCGGTTTCCAATAACTGCTGTTATCATTTGGAGCATGATGAAACCTGGGTTTGCAGCCATATAGTGCCAGCAGTGGGATCTGATTGCTAAAAATGCCAATGACTCTTGGCCTGCTTTCATAAAATCATAATGTATAGATCTGTACTGTGTTGGCAGGCTCTTGCGTCTCGATCCCAGTGATTCAAATCACTGTAACTAATCATAGTTCAGGGTGTCATGTTTAAAGATAGACATTAACGAATTGTAGTATGTCTAGAAAATTATAACAAGGAATGAGAGTAAATTGGAAAACAAGACTTATGAGAATTATAGGAAGAGCAAAGTATATTCAGCCTGCAAGAGAGAAGATAAAGGAGACATTTGGTAGAAGTTAAAAACATGTACAAGATGAAAATGGAACAGATTTGTTTTATTCTCTGACACTTCAGAGGACAGGTTCAGAAACTGCAAGGTGGCAGATTTTAGTTAAGCATTAGGATAAGGGTTTTTTTTATGATAAAACTTTTTTCTTTAAGGTTGTGGAATAGGAAGTTTCCCTTTGTGGGAAGTATTAAAGGCGGAGGTCAGACTTACCTATTTTTTTAGGAAATTTTATGGTTGTATCCAATTTTGAGAAGTAAGTTGGTCTAGAACAGGGGTGTCACACTCAAAGCCCGCGGGGCCACCCTGGAAACAGTGAAGGACTGGCCTACAGTGCCTCTGCCAGTGAAAATGGAGCTCATGAGCAGCCCTCCCGAGCTCTGTTTTCACTGGCAGAGTGCTCAGGCTACCACAGGCACCAACACAGGTGATGTTGAGATGGCCACGCCCATCCTGGCCACGCCCACATGATTCTCTTGAGGTCAAACATGGCCCTCAATGAAATTGAGTTTGACACCCCTGGTCTAGAAGATCCCATAATGTACTTCGCAGCCCTATGATTCTGTCTTTAGCTTTTACTTTATACCCAGTTGATTTTTTTTTAAATCCTGGCATTAAGTATCATTTGTATTTTCAGATGAAAATGTTTTGTTACTTAACAGTGATGAGGGTGATAAAGCTTACTAGTTCTTCCATGGAATATGTAAAGCCAGCTTCTGATGCAAATATAGGTTCAGGAAAATAAATTTAAACACAGGGGGGACTACAGATAGACCTCATTTAACAACTATTCTGCTTAGCAACTGTTTGACATTACCATGGCACTGGAAAGGTGATTTTATGACTGGTCCTGGCATTTATGACTGTTACAGCATCCCTATAGTCATCTGATCAGGATTAGGGTACTGCAAGACTCGTGGGCATTTACAACGATCTTAGCGTTCCAGATGATCACTATTTGCATGCTTCACAGTTGACTCCCAACAAGCAGAGGCAGTGGAGAAGCTGGCAATATAATTGCAAGTCAAGGTCACATGAAGTTTTGCTTAATGACCACAGCAGTAATGAGGTCATAGGTCTATTACGGTCATGTGTTGGTAAACAGAGTTGCCAATTGTCATTTAATTCTGATCAATTTCTTTTCTTTTTGCAGAATTCAACAGTGACAATAGAGGAATTTCATTGCAAGCTTCAGGAGGCTACTAATTTTCCTTTGCGTCCATTTGTAATTCCATTCCTAAAGGTAATTATTGTACCCTGTTGTTAAGTTTTTATGTCACATTAGAATGATTTTATAATATCTCCCAAAGGGTGCTTATGGAATACACAGATCTCTGTCTCTCTCTCTCTCTCTCTCTCTGTCTCTCTCTCTCTCACACATACGACCTTACTGTCTTCAACGGAACCTGTTTTAACAAGTAAACAGGAAAATGTTGATGAGATTTGATTTCTTTGTGGCAAATCAAAACATAAGCTAAATAAGTTATATTATATAAATTATATATTTTGTTATGACTGAATTAGTAGTGTTCCCCTAAGTTATGTTGTTGCTTGATTTGAGAAGATTTGAAATTGCAGAGATGATAAAAAGGTTTGCCACAATTTTATATAACAAAATTAGGGGGGGAAAAGGAAATGTCCTCTGGATAGCCATTGCTAAAATGATAGAAAAGTGTTTTCTTGCTCTGAGCCAGATTTTGTTCAGCTTAGTCAAAATCACTGGCAGAAAAATTATAGTGGGATCTGTAAACTAAATGTGTTAGACTGTTCTAAATCATAATCTTCTAATGTGTTATAAAAACTAGTGTTGCAGAGGAAGCGTTTGCAGAGATTGGATGAAAGGTTAATATTTTTAAAAAACTGATAGTTAATGAAAAAAGTGAGAATTGCCACATCCCCAGAAAGTTTTATTAGAAAATATAAAAAATCGGTTTTTTCTAGATCCCTAATATGAGGACAAAATAAGGAAGCTTTTAAGAATAGACTGGACAGCTACTTGTCTTGAACGGTATAGGGACTCCTGCTTGAGCAGGGGGTTGGACTAGAAGACCTCCAAGATTCCTTCTTACTCTGTTATTTTACTCTGTTCTGTTAATCCTCTCCATTAAAGCCAAATAATTGATTGTGCCCAGATCAGAAAATAAATTATGTATCTACTTTTTGCCTGCAATATTTCACCGGGTGTCACTTAAGGTTAAGGAGCGGTCAATGCATATATTTTCCTCCCCCCCCATTATACAGATGATTCATGTATATTGGAATATGGAATAATATTGCATGCTCAATACCAATTTGAGTTCTGGTTCCTTACTTATTTCAGCATTGTTCCCATTTCTTACATAGGATCACGCTGAACATACTATACTTCTTCTGCACATTTCTCCTTTAAGGAAAGCAGAAAAGGAAAACAAACTGAAATTCAAACTTCTTTTGTATCTGATAAGGTTGTTCATTGAGCCTATTTGGTCATCTGTCTCCAAGGGACAGAATATCTTGTTTATTTTTCCATAGAGCTACGTGAGGTTTAGCCTTCTCCAAGCCGTCATGTCTAGAACAGGATGGCTGCTAATTATCATTCAGTTGATGACAAGTGTTATCTGTGCTAATGGAAGTCGCATTATTTTGTCATAGTAGTCCTTAGGAAGATTAATACCATTTATAGCTGAGTGTTGTTTGTATTCGGAGAACCTCTGTTTCAAACACTTGGCTTGCTGCTTTACCTAAAGCAGGGGTCTGCAACCTTGAATACTCAAAGAGCCATTTAGACCCATTTCCCACAGAAAAGAAAACACCGGGAACCACAAAACCTGGGTGGGCGTGGCCAACTTGATGTCACTCACTTCCACCAGTCACATGATTCCCCCCCCCGCCATGTCTACGCAGCAGGTCATTAGGGCACAGAACAAGTTGTTAAAAAACACTGGGAACCACAAAATCCTTTTGACATCTCTCTCTCTCCCCTCCCTCTCTCCCTCCCCTCTCCCTCTCTCTCTGTATCTCTCTATGTCTCTCTCTCCCCCCCTCTGTCTGTATCTCTCTGTCTCTGCCCTGGCCGCTTCTCCATCCTCCACCGTTACCCTTCT
Organism: Stegonotus admiraltiensis; assembly: GCA_032468215.1. Lineage (NCBI taxonomy): Eukaryota > Metazoa > Chordata > Lepidosauria > Squamata > Colubridae > Stegonotus > Stegonotus admiraltiensis. The sequence continues at coordinate 107,337 of JANHZT010000824.1, forward strand.
CAGGCCAGGCGAGGAGCGACTGGGAGGGGAGGGCAAGAGTCGGGGCCAGCCAGTGGTGGGATCACCTGACAGGGAGCCACAGCAGAGGGCCCAAAGAGCCACATGCAGCTCCTAAAGAGTAACATCAACTTCTCCATAGCTTCAGAACCTAAATGGGTAACTGTACCATTGTTTTATAGGCCAACCTTCCTCTCCTCCAGAGGGAATTGTTGCACTGTGCTCGAGCAGCCAAGCAAACCCCTTCTCAGTACTTGGCCCAACATGAGCATATTCTGCTGAATACAAACACAGCATCCCCAGCTGACTCTTCAGAATTGCTAATGGAAGTAAATGGAAATGGAAAGAGGCATAGTCCAGACAGGTAAGAGGATTCAAGTAACTCAGAAATCTGCCACTGGAGATATCAAGGTATACAGAGCCACTTGTTGAGATGAGCAGCTATAAAAATAAAACAAATAAATAATCCTTATGCCTTCGTTTGGATGGTTTTTCCCCCCCTTATGTCCTCTCTTAAAAGCTTGTTGCTGTATGTCAGTGGTGAAATCCAATTTTTTTTACTACCGGTTTTGTGGGCGTGGCTTGGTGGGCATGATGTTGCTTGGTGGGCGTGGCTTGGTGGACGTGGCAGGGGAAGGATACTGCAGACTCTCCATTCCCACCCCACTCCAGGGAAAGGATATTGCAAAATCTCCATTCCCACCCCACTCTGGGGCCAGCCAGTGGAGGTATTTGCAGGTTCTCCGAAATACTCAAAATTTCCACTACCGGTTCTCCAGAACCTGTCAGAATCTGCTGGATTTCACCCCTGCTGTATGTTTAGAAGTCCACCACTTGCCCACCATTTCTCCCCTCCTTTTCTGTTACCTTTTTCAGAAAAAAGGAAGTAGTGAAGAAGGAAAAATAATGGGAAGGAAAAAAATGCTTAAAGCTTGGTAAGATCTGGAGATAAACCAAATGTCTCAATGAGAGAATGGGACCTATAAGATGGGAATGGTGGAAATGAATATGTATGCAGAAGACATGCACTGAAACCCATAGAATTTTTTTTTAAGATAAAAAAAAATCCAGGTGCCGATGGGGAACTGTTTATCAGGCCGAACATATTTTAGATAGACAGTTTTTAGCTAGATTATGGAAATGCCCTTATCTACAAAACACCATATTGTCTGGAGATCATGAAACTTTCTACATAAGCATTTTATCTGCTCTGAGGAGAGGATTTTTCATCAGTATAAACACAGACCTCTATATACAGTTTTCTCAATAAAATAAAAAATGTTTTCGATAATCATAATTAAACCAATTTATCTTAAGTGATTTAATCAGGCTAATTGGTTATTCTAGTGTTTCACTTTCATTGATGAACAGTGTGAATATGTATTAAGGTTTTCCTGAGACTATACATCTTTTTGGGACTTTTAAAAATACCAGAACAAGCAATATATGTTAAACATATGTTACAAGCTTTTGATACTATAATAAATTTAATGCACTGGTGGTTTTCTAATTTTTTTTTTTACTATTAGTCATTGTAACCAAGTAACACCTGAGTTGATAATTTTGACCCATTTGTTGTAAATAGCCATCTCACAGTATACTGCACAAGTAAGACCACACTAGGAATACTGATTGCAGTTCTGGTCATCACGATACAAAACATGTATCGTGTCTCTAGAAAATGTGCAGAGAAGAGCAATAGAAATTATAAGAGGTATGGTATATTTAGCCTAATGAAGAGAAGGCTTAGGGGTGACATGTTAGCCATCTTCCAATACTTGGAGGGCTTTCACAGAGAAGAGGGGGCTGATTTATTTTCCAAAGCCTCTGAGGACAGGACAAGGAACGAGCTAGTCAGAGAGAGATCCAACTTGGACCAAAGGAGAAACTTTCTGATAATGAGAACATTTAATCAATGAAATAGCTTCCCTTCCAGAGTTGTGGGTTCTCCATCGCTGATGGTTTTCAGGAAAAGATGGACAATCATTTGTCCAGCATGGCATAAGGATTCCTGCCTAGGGCAGGGGGTTGGACTACAAGTCTTCCATAGTCCCTTCCAGCCCTATGTTTTTATGATATATTTTGTTCTGGCTTATGCTTTTGAAAAGGCTGTCTTATCTGAAACAGGTTGATTAATAAAGTTTTTCGTTACTGTCCCTTTGGACTTTTTTTCAACTCCCCCTTTTTACCAATGTTTGGAAGGAATGGGGCCTATCGGACACAACAAAAGAGGCTTTGTAGTAACGTTGGATGAGCTTTGCACAATCTTTGTTTTCAGGCAACTCTCTAGAAAGGTCGTTTAATAAGAAGAGGTTTTCTACCCCACCCCATTTAACACTTTTTATATTTGCATGGGTAATAGTGAAGAGGCTATTCAGGTGATTTTAGAAAACAAATGCTGGCAATCAGCAAATACTATTCTGTGGGATCTGAATTAAAGCAGTGGACTGAATTCAATGCTGCAAGATGAAACAAAAGGGTACCTCATAATTTACCAGCCCTCCTGATTCCAACAAGAAATTACATAAAAATGTAGTAATTGTGTTTTGCATTGGCTTTACACACCTTCAGAATGATTGGAAATGCTGAACACAATTGACTATCGTTGTCTCTATTATTATTGCTATCATGTTACTATTAGGGCATTGTTTTTCAAACTTGGCCACTTTTAACATGCGGAACTTCAACTCCCAGAATTCCTCAACCAGCATACTGAAGTCCACACATTTTAAAGTAGCCAAGTATGAAAAGCACTGTACTAGAGGACCCAAATAAATAAAGCTATGTTTGTAGCAGAGTTTGGATGTCACATTTTTGTATGTCATCAATATATGGGAACTTTTTCTTCTTTTACTGAGTTGGTGCCTTGTTACTAGTTTTCTTCGCTGTAACATGGGCAATATATGAAACTCTGCAAGTGGACAGGATAATTCCCTGAATGCTAATGGACATCTTTCCTTTCTTTTCTTTTCTTGCTTACAGAAGGGAAGAGAATAACTTTGAGAGAGAGCCGATCCCTTCAGAGCCCCCTGCCAAAAGGGTTTGCACCATTAGCCCAGCACCTCGGCACAGTCCATCCCTCATGTTGCCCATCATAAACGCAGCTGGGCAATTTCATCCTACACCTCCTCCACTCCAGCATTATACCCTAGAAGACATTGCAACATCCCATTTGTATAGAGATGCAAGCAAGATGCTGGAACACAGGGATTTGCGAGAAAGACATAGTATAGGTAATGAAATCTGCCCTGCGAGACGGATATGCCTATATTTTCCAATGTACTCTAATTCCAGTCCAAATGCTGATTGCCAGCATTTGTTTTCTAATTTTCTAATGCCTTGGTAAGACCACACTCAAAATACTGCATCCAGTTTTGATCACCACAATATAAAACCAATGTTGAGACTCTAGAAAGAGTACAGAGAAGAGCAACATGGATGATTAGGGGACTGGAGGCTAAAACATATCAAGAACGGTTGCTGGAATTGGGTATGTCTACTTTAATGAAAAGAAGGAATAGGGGTGACATGATAGCAGTGTTCCAATATCTCAGAGGTTATTACAAAGAAGAGGAAGTCAAACTATTCCCCAAAGCACCTGAAGACAGGACAAGAAGCAATGGATGGAAACTATTCAAGGAGAGAAGCAACCTAGAACTAAGGTGAAATTTCCTGACAGTTAGAACAATTAATCAGTGGAACAACTTGCCTCCAGAAGTTGTGAATGCTCCAACACTGGAAGTTTTTAAGAAGAGACTGGACAACCATTTCACTTAAATGGTATATGGTTTCCTGACAGAGAAGGTGTTGGACTAGAAGACTTCCAAAGTCCCTTCCAACTTTGTTATTTTGTTGTTCCTATTCTAATATAAGATATAAATTTTGACAAATTTTAGCAGAGGTTAAGCATCTCAGGATGAAGAACTAAATATCATATAGTAGTTTCTGTTATTTCATAGCAAAATTTGATGTTCTTTACTGATCTTACAGATGGCTGAGTTTTGTAAATCCAATATGTATGTATGTAGGTATGTATGCATTGTAAATATGTGTTAATAGAAATAATTTCTTTCACCTCCCTTCCTCCTTTTTTTGTATCACACTGTCAGGATTCTAGACTATACAATTTTCAGATTGTAATATTTCCTTGCATTTCCTAACAGGATTAAATGGAGGTTACCAGGATGAACTGGTGGATCATCGCCTAACAGAGAGGGAATGGGCTGATGAATGGAAGCATCTGGATCATGTAAGAGCCTGGGATGAAAAAAAAGTAGTGTACAAATATGACTGTCCTACTGTTCTTCTAAGCATGAGCTTCATAACATTCTATTAAAATTATATACACAGGAATCTTCTAATAACTCAGGTTGTTCATGTAACCTGATAAATTTTCTGGCAGTGGCTCTTCAGCATCTTGGGCAGAGGTCCACCTTGTCACTTTCTACTTGACCCTTTTATTTGGAATTAAATCTGGATTCTTGACATAAAAAGAATGTGTTGTATCTTTGAGTTGTGGCATTATATGTATGCACACAACCAACTAGATGTCTGTATGATTAAGTGATTGTTTAGTCTAGGGAGGATTTAACTTACTGGTAGAGCACGGGTGATGCATATACATGGTACTAAGTTTGACTCCTGCATGCTGATTAACTGTGGGGGGTGGGGTGGGGGGGAGAAGGAGAGAAGCAACCTGGAATTAAGGAGAAACTTCCTAACAGTGAGATTTAACCAGTGGAATAGCTTGCCCTCTGAAGTTGTGGCTGCTTAATCAGTGGAGGTTTTTAAGAACGATAGGATAGCTACTTATCTCAAATTGTATAGGCCTCCTGCCTGAGCAGGAGGTTGGACTAAAAGACCTAATAGAGGTCCCTTCCACCTCTATTCTGATTGATTGACACCATATTGTCTTGCATATATTTCAAATGCTCCTGTATAATATCTGTTTTATAGAGAAGATCCTCATTTCTAGCACCATTTATTTTTATACAGACTAAATTAATTATTGGGAAGTAGCTCATTGGATATTCCAGAATCTGTTCCTGCAGGATAGATCTGTTACAGAAAAGCATAAGAAAAACTCTTACATAGGCAACTGTGCAGGAAAACTCTGCTTACTGTCCTCCGTGAAGCCGACATGTTTCAAAATGTGCTCTTCTTTTCCCTATTGAAGGCATTGAATTGTATTATGGAAATGGTAGAAAAGACCAGGCGTTCCATGGCGGTCCTCCGCCGTTGTCAAGAAGCTGACAGGGAAGAGCTCAATTACTGGAAAAGACGATGCAGTGAGCCCACCGAGCCACGGAAAGGAGGGAGCGATTCAGCCATGCGTCAGCATAGTCCTGCGAGCTCAGACACAATCAACAGTGGTATGCATGGGCGCCCTGAATTTAAGACAGTGGCTTTGTATTAGTATACTCTAGATCAGTATTTCTCAACCTTGGCAACCTTAAGCTGGGGAGTTGATGTCCATGGTCTTACAGTTGCCAGGGTTGAGAAACACCGATCTAGATTTTTTTCTGAATAAAAGAACAAAGAAAAATATTTTGTATTCCTTTACAGCGCTCCATCTGTAAGCTTCAGCACATTTAAAGGAGTTAAAGAGTACACTGTTACCAATAAATATATAACAACATAAAGTATCTTTGGCCTCCCTTTTTGGACTCTGTTTCTTAAGATTAAAGAGCAGATCCCAAGCTAACATTGACAAAACGTAATGCAAAAACAATGAATCAATTATGTTTCTAAACTTCTTCAACATTCTGAAGTAGAATGAAATGCTCTGCGCTCTCTACTGCTATTTCAGCAACATTTTAAGCATAACAGTGCTTTTTAATCTTCCCCATTGATTTGCACCACCTTACTATGAATTCAATCATGGATGTTCTGATGATGCAGTTTGGCTTCAGTTTCACTTTCCCAAATGCAAGTACAAATTAGCCCTGGGAACTGAATCCAGAACTGACATATAATTTTTTTAAAAAATCTTACTCTCCCTTCAAAACCATAAACATAATGAAGTTGGAAAGGATATTACCTGATATTTTGTGAAGGACACAATACCTAATTTATTTGCAACATTTGCATCATTGCAGAGGTTTGGATGTAACTTTCATCCAAAAAGGTTTTCAAAGTGACTTGTATATAGTTGGTGCCAGAGGCTAATAATCTAAAAGATAAGATACAGCAGGGGTGGGAACCAGGTAACCTCGGAGGAAGTGGTGATGGAAAGCAGCTGTGATTCATCAACCTTGTAGGGAGACCTGCTTCATTAAACTCCTTTTCCCTCTGAATTGTTTCCAGCTGGCCATTTCTTTGGAATGAATACTTAGTTTAAGTATTGGTGCCTGAATTAGCACATTGCATCCAGATTGGAAAAAAAGAAAGTAACGTGTATTTCATATTCCAAGCTACCTCTTGGCTTTAGATTCAGAGTAAATTTTCCAATGATAAAAATGAATATTCTATTTTTTCCCCTCACTGTTTAAAATGACAGTTAATTCTGTTGGCTGCCTTGAATACAGAAAAGTAGGCTATACATTGAATACATAAATAATCAACCAAGTTGGGTTTGCAATATAATGTTCTGCATTGGGCTTTTGTTTAGGTTTCCAAACCATTAGCTATAACAATTTTCAAGATGCTCCTGTGCTTCTTTCTTCAGCTTGCCAGTACTTTGTCATAATTTTGCTAGCATTGAGTTGGGTCAGTTGAAGCTTGGGGGTTTCTCTGAGCATTTAAGCATTTTGGCTGTGTAAAAATCCACACTTAGGAAATGAGTTTGCTATTAGTATACATATTGAATGCATTCTATATTTGATGAATGGTAATCTGAAGGCCAGATTTTCTATCAACGGCATCTGTGCAGTCCTTGAGCATAATGTATAGGTTTAATTGAACTTTTAAATTGCTTTGCTAAACTAAAAATCCATTCCATTCTTTCTACAACACTGAGCCAAATACGCCTTTTGATTGTCCTCATAGCATTTGGTAATGTATGTTGTTTCTGAATAAATGTGATTTCTCCTACTTTGGCTAATAAGGATTTATATGAGTTGAATTCTAATATTTTGAGCTACAGACAAAAAAACCCCAACTCTTCCACAATGCTGCCTTTATTTTATACTATTTTTGAAGCTGGAACTTTTAAGTTTGTATTCTACCTTGTAGTGTACAGACTCTCAGGGAAAAGAAACATGAGAGATAATTAGAGGTGAAGTATGCCTATGTCTGGGTAAAACAAAAGCGTTATTTTCAACTTAAAATATGCAATTTTTACATCTAATTACCATATTATTGGGGATTGGGAATATACAGTAATCTGTATGAAACATTGTGAATATTTCATTTTTCGACTGACTCTTTAAAATACAAGGCACTATTAGCAATGATTATGTTGTGGAATTTAAAGATGGAAATTATGCTATGCAAAAAATTATGCAGTGATCTAAATTAAATTAAATTTAGAATTAAAAGTGATCATCTATCATTTTTGACATTGTTGAACACTGTTTAACTGCAGATATCTCTTGGTTTGGTTTTCGCGATTAACCCATCCTGCTCTCTTGCTATACAGATGCTGAATATAAATTTTTTAGCTTGGCAGGGCTAGATTTCAATGCTTAATATTATTGCCATCCTTCTTCCTTCTGCAGAATCTCAGCGGGAGAGCAGTAGCAGGCCAGGAACAGCAGGTTATGTTACGGAAGAGATATGGAAAAAGGCTGGTAAGTAAGGAAGCCTGTTTCAGTACATTGCTATGAGACATTATTTTGCTTAGAACAGGGGTCTCCAAACGTGGCAACTTTAAGACTTATGGACTTCAACTCCCAGAATTCCTCAGCCAGCAAAGCAAAATTCTTTGCTTTGCTGGCTGAGGA
>JANHZT010000824.1:133526-143885 GCA_032468215.1 Stegonotus admiraltiensis
AGCCTGGTGAGATTTGAACTTGCAGTAATTGCAAGCAGCAGATGTTAATAACAGTGTTTTAGTCCACTGCACTACCACGGCTCGTTGAAGACACATTATTGATGGATGTTGTTTTCCTTTTGGCTAATGGTCTTTTATAGAATAGGAGAGATAAAGCCAGGAGACACCACCCTCATGTTTGTTTACATGCACTGTTTGCTATAAAAAGGACAAGACCTTTTACTGACATTGTGACTTTAGTGGGACAGAGATTGCCACTAGAAAGAATACATATGTAGTTTTCTGCTGACACAAAGACTGGTGGGTACCAATTCACCTCTGCTATGGAAAGAAAGTGCTTCTTCTCAGTTCATATAACTATAATTCCCTCTTCCCATGTGTTATCATTTTAACAAAAAAAGCAGAAGAGAATACTCTTTTTTACATATTAATTATCTCCACTGTCCTAGATTTTGGATCTAGGTTCTTTTGCCAAAAGACAGAGAAGGTATCTCTCCTCTATTCCAACAGCTTTTTAACAATAATGGTGCTGGGGAAAACATTAAGCACACAAGCTGCTCATCTCCTGCTTTATCCACAGATACCCTATTTAGAAAGAGACTTCGTTTAAGAAAAGTAACAGATGCCTCAAATCACATTCAGCTGTTTCTTTGGAAATGTGTCAGTTTATTAACTTCGATGATTCATAGCACTGAGTCTTTGAAAGTACCGATCTTGGGCATGTTGTCTGATTTCCTTATTTTTAATACATCACCCATTTTTAGATATCCAAGACTTACTGTTAGAGGTAATCAAGCAACTGTTGCCACTGGACTTAATGAAGTCTCTACCTAAGACAATCAAAGGCATAAACAAGCTTTTAAGAAGCAGAGAAGATCCACATATAATTGGACACTTGGAAAACAAGGTTGACAACAATGATATGCTCAAACTGATGCAAAGTATGACACGGTAAGTATATCCATCATGAGACTGCTCACATGTACTGTAAAGCTTGGAAGAGCATAGCATGATTTTAACTAATGCTAATGTCTATGGTTATTACCACACATGTTACTAAATTAGCTAGGTCTTCAACCAACCAAGTTAAGTATGTTGCATTGTTGCATGATCCTAGCCTTTCCAACTTTTTTTTTGTCATAGTGTTGCATTTCTGGAACAGCTGTGCCCAACTTGTATTATTTAGTTCTACTAGACTACAACATTCATCATCCCATCATTAAGGTCAAAGTTTTGTAAGTTTTGTATCAACATAAGAATGTTAATAACAAATGAAGCCAACTTATAGATATAACAATGGAAAATAGTTTGCATTTCAGATTGTAAAGAATTAACCAATTTTTAAATTTACTTTTTTTTTATAATAGGAAAATCCAGCAGAGGTTTTTGTTAGAAAAGAAATCTGCATATCTCGCTCTTTTCACTCTTTCTCTTGCCTTTTTCTCCCAGTTTAGCTATTGAAAAAATTATATTTCTTCCAACGTTGATGAGATTTTCACCTGATGATGTGGTCTATCTTTCTCTCCCAGTTGAAATTGGCATAGAAGGTAAAAGGTAATTAGCCAAGGATCGTGGATAGACAAAAAGAAAGGCACATATTACCCTAGGCTACCATCAAGGGCATTTTCCCATCCATTTTGAATAGTCTGTTTGGACAATATGGTTCTGTCAGCAGCAGAATTTAATCTCTTAGTAGGAGTACTTTGTGTCTCATCTCTATAGATCAGTGTTTCTCATTCTTGGCCAATTTAACAGATGTGGACTTCAAATCTCAGTTCCCCAGCCAGCTTGCCAGATCTAGATGAAGCTTTCCTTTGGTTAATGTTGTGCCAGCTCTTCCATCTGTATCTCAAACCTATTGACTCAATGAATTCAGTGCAACAAATTCCCAACAACTGATTTCTATCCACAGAGTAAATATCTGTTTTCTAATAAGAGCAAATGCACCTAAACAATTAAGAGATGTCCATGTTTCCAGCGGAACAATCAATCCAAGATAACTATGTTGATTTCCAATAAAACTATAATTTGATTAAATGTTCAATTGTCACAAGTCTTCAACTTTTATCTAGGACAGGGGTCCCCAGCCTGTGGGCTGTGGCCCACTACTCGGCCATGGCCTATTCATAACTGAGCCATGTGAGTGGTGGGCTGGTATGAGTGCATGCATATGTGCATGCAGCCGCACTCGCATGGGCGGTGGCCGCCAGTGCTCGCAGCCCCACAAATGAAGATGTGCACATGGACATGCATGGGCACCTACCTCTCACATAAAACCATCCCCTCTGCCCCCCCATGCCAGGTTGCAAACCTGGAAAGGTTGGGGAATACCAAACTAGGAGTAAGGTCCACTGAAATCAATGAGACTTTATTTTTGGAAAATGAGCATAGTATTGTGGTCCAAATGTGCACAAATCTCATAAAACTACAATTTAGTTCATCCCCATTTTTTTTTGCCATTTATTGACTGTCCTACTTTTTTTTTCAAATGTTGTAACACAATATCCAGAAATAAATAGCCATAAACATACAGTACTTTTTGTTAATGTGTATTTTGAGACATATATTTTGATTAATATAATACTTTGAGACAAAGTACACCTTTAAATATGCCTATAAATGACAAATATAGATGTGGAACAATAGAATTACAGATTGAAACATTTGACTTGGATCAGACATACATGGACTTTTCCATCGTCTGGAAATTTGGCTGCGATGCAGACCTAATTATACTAAAATGACACACACACACCCAAATAATATTATTAACATCAGGAAAGAGGTTGTGATGGCTTTTAGAATGACACAGGTACATTCAGTGACAAGTTCATTTTCTGCCAACATCCACAATTCCTGTAGCTGATATTTGTTTCCTTTCCCTTTACTCTTGGAGTTTAGCACTGGGAATGGTTTATTCGGAGCATCAGTGAAAATCAAGGTAGATGTAATATCTAAGCTTCTATGGGATCCTTCCAAAGAACAAATATTCACCGCTGAAGTTTCCAAAATTTCCATCAATGAAATTCAAATCAAACCGCAGAAAAGGTGAGTGATTATTATTATTCATAGGCTACTTGACAAAGATATATGTCCAGAAAATTCTGCTTCCTGGTAAGGATATTAGCAATAGCAATAGCACTTAGACTTATAGTGCTTTACACCACTCTCTGAGCAGTTTACAGTGTCAGCATCTTTCCTCCAACAATCTGGGTCCTCATTTTACTGACCATGGAAGGATGGAAGGCTAAGTCAACCTTGAGCCAGTCAGGATCAAATTCCAGATTGGAGGTAGAGTTAGCCTGAACTAACATTCTAACCACACTAACATTAAAATTAATGAAGCTAATGATGGAAATATAGGAGCTATATTGGTGACCTAAGCATGGCTCTTTTCTGAAGTGGTAAGGAGTGAGGACATATGTAAGCTCTACTGCTCTACTGCCAAAGTGACAAGAGGGAAAATATATCTTAAATCTATGACAGGCAGATAGTATTAATAAGCAGGTCAGACACTTCCCTAATTCACAAGAGTATGAAAGAGGAAGAAATTCACATAATTAGACTTGCAAGATTCTATAGTTACAGCCAATTTCATTAGTTTTAGCTTTGAGGTCCAAGTTATTTCTATCAGGATAGATTGTTTATAGTTAGGAGAATCTTTGATTAAACCTATGACACAGTCAAAGGGATAAAAGAGATGATAATGCATAGACCAGTGGTTTTCAGCCTGTGGTCTGCAGATCCGGGGGGCGGGTGTGTTTCCAATGTCATCCCAAGTGGTCTGTGAAGGCTTATGATTTTATGTTATGATTTAATTCTTGAATTAAATATTGGTGGTCCATGGTCATGGTCCATGGCTGCAAAAGGTTGATGGGGTCCATGGTAAAGTAAATGTTGAGAACCATTGGTCTGGACAATTCTAGTTCTCATCCTAATCCTATTTAGTCAATTTAGGTTTAAGACCAAGATTACTATATAAAGTAGAGACTGAACATTTATTTTAACATTAAAGACGTGCATAATAACACAATCAAAATAACGGCAAAAATAATTTATTTTACTCAGTCTAGCTGATCCAGTTAAAAAGAACATGCAGTTTATGCTCTGGACAATTTTGATTGATGTGGTAAGTTTGCCAATGTATCGCCACATAAAGTACACACAAATATTAACATTTTTGCTTTAATGAAAGTGATCAGTAGTACCTCAGTATAGGTTGAAAGCTAGGCAATATATATTGAATGCAGAACATATCTTATTACCTTCAGTTTATACTAGCTTTCCCCCATCTGGTTGGATCATGAGGTGCTTTAACCTCCATGCTGGATAGCAGTACCAAGAGTAGTATTCCCAAAACATCTGGACGATACCCTACTAGAGAATGCCCATTTATATTAAACTAAAAGAGTAGGTTTCAATTGATAGATATATGTAGAGTACTTAAATGAGATTTAATCACTCCAAAATTGAAAATCAATACAAGGGAGAAAATTAGTAATGACTTGCAATACTGTGTCATTTAAATACATGATCGGTTTTCCCCCCTTGCTCTTGATTTACAAGTGCAGAATAGTTACAGAGGTTTTCATATGACAAACACCTTTCCTTGATTTTCAAGTATATTTTGAATATTTTTTTTATTTTTATCCTGTCTTTTTCTTTAAGATCCATCAGTGCACTCAACTGGTGGCTGATCTTCTTAACGTCTCATTTACGAGTATGCTCAACTGTAAGTTGCAGATGATATATACTAAACATCAGTCTTTATCATGCTTCTGAGGAAGAAAAACATTCTGGGGAACAGCACAGAGGGGCTAACTGAAAAACCTATCTGGGAAGGAAAATCAGCTGATTATCCAAATACTCTAGTCATTTGTTTCAAGACATCCTGAATTTGAAGGGCTGGTCCAGTTTACTGTAAATCTTACTTTAAAATAAAGAGTTATAAGAAAGTGGAGCAGAGCTGGTGAATTTGTTTGACATCTATTAGCCTCTGATTAGCAGATGGTGTAGGTATATAGCTGACTGCAATGTCCTACTCCAGGGTGGAATGCAGTGTATTAGCCCTGAGTAAAAGAGCTCTATATTTCTCTCTATAAAAATTAATGTGGGCAGTTTTTGCACAAATTTGTCTCAATTATTGAATTTGGCACTTGGAAATGCATAAATAGCCATTTCCCATGAATTGATAAGATTGTAGATCATGTTTTTTAGGCTTAGGAATTCTAAGATGTGTGGACTTCAATTGGCTGAGGAGTTCTGGGCACTGAAGTCCATACATCTTAGAAATGTCAAGGTTGAGAAACACTATTATAGGCAGTCATACTTAAGTGAACAATTTCTTTTAATGTCTTTGCAGCTGCAGCTCCAGTTGGGACATTTGAGGCCATCCAGTATGATCTAACAGGTTCCCCCACGGTAACTGCAAAACATTTCCTGGTCCCGTATCAGGCAGGTATTACTTTTGACTTTTGGTTCAGAATCTGATAAGAACTGGCTGTGTTATGAAATTACTGTTAATCCTCAAGTCTTGAATTTCAATAAGCTTCTTTTCTGCCTTTATTATTAAGGAGGTCTTCTGTTTAAAGATAATTTTGATAACCTTTTAGATTCCATTTCTGCATATATATCAAAAGGGCTGAATTTATGTTTAAAGTGCAGGCTGCAAAAAGGCCAGAAAAAAGAAATTCAAAATATTCTAACTTAATAAACTAGGGCTAGAGATTGCTATAGGTGTCCTCAAGATTTTATACTTCCAATTCTTGCATTGAAACTACCTATTGATTCTTACTCTCTTGCATTACATGCATCCTTAATTCTTTTTTGTTCTCAATAAGGCCGGTTATCGGTTTTTCAAAGACCCACCTTCTCAAAAGTGCTCCAACTCCTCTAAGGTGCATGTTTCACAGTTTTGCTCCAATCCCACTTCGAATAGTGGAATCAAAATGAATAGTTTTCCATCAAAAATGGATCAACAGAAACCTTGAGCTTGGCTTTCTTCCTATCCTTCAGATTTGTTTTATCTAAAAATAAATAGTTTCAATGCATGTAAGCCCACATATAGGTCTAAAATCATGCCCTACTGTCTACAAGCTTATTGATCTCGAAATGAATGAAAGGCAAGGAGGTAGACTTAGCTTTTCAGTGTTAAAAGCCAAAAGATGGGGAAGAAAGGCTTAACTTTTATCAGAACCAATTAAGATTAATTGGTCAATTAAAATCATTGGGAGATCAATTAAAATTATTGGGAGATGGTAGCACCACTGATCCTGCCTTTAAAGGTTAATGAATACTTCTGTATTTTCATGTAATTCTCATTAGGCAACATTCAAGGTTTCTCTACCAGGAAGACCACCCGCAACCGCACCATTTCTTGTGATGCCACATTCTGGAACTAACCTGCACATGGTCTTCAGCAAGGATTTTATCAGCTTTGGGATTGCTGCTATGACAGGTGGAAGCAGTGCCACACTTAATGAAGAAGCAGGGGTGAGGTCATAATTGCAACTGGCATTGAGCTTCCATGTTAGAATAGAATAACAGAGTTGGAAGGGACCTTGGAGGTCTTCTAGTCCAACCCCCTACTTAGGCAGGAAACCCTACATCACTTCAGACAAATGGTTACCCAGCATCTTCTTAAAAACTTCCAGTGTTGGACTATTCATAACTTCTGGAGGCAAGTTGTTCCACTGATTAATTGTTCTAACTGTCAGGAAAGTTCTCCTTAGTTCTAAGTTGCTTCTCTCCTCGATTAGTTTCCACCCATTGCTTCTTGTCCTACCCTCAGGTGCTTTGGAGAACAGCTTGACTCCCTCTTCTTTGTGGCAGCCCCTGAGATATTGGAACACTGCTATCATGTTTCCCCTAGTCCAGAGGTCAGGAACCTGTGGCTTTGGAGCTGCATGTGGCTCTTTCACCCTTCTGCTGTGGCTCCCTGTCACTCAAAATATGTGTCACAACCGCCAATGTGTGACACCCGCCGGCACACGATTTATTGAGCTTTTCAACCCCCATTAGGCAACCATGGATAAATCCAAGAAAAGGAAAGTTTCAAAAGAAAACAGGATGTTTAATTCAACTACATTTGTGGCTGCTCAAGAAATAGTCAGGCACGGGAAGGGTTTTGTGGCTCCCAGTGTTTTCTTTTCTGTGGGAAATGGGTCCTTCTTTTCATTAAACATACCGAGTTCTTGCAACCATTCATATGTTTTAGCCTCCAGTCCCCTAATCATTGTTATTCAAAAACAAAAGACTAATGATTGAATAGATTTTGCAATTCTGTGTTTCAGGACTAGTTAATGCACCAACTGTTATGTAGCAAAGAATTTCATATATTGTATTACTTGTGATTTTCTTAAGATTGTCTTTTTGGCCACTCTGGAAAATAGACCACATAGATTTTGGATTCTTACCTCACTTTTGGATCTATTGTTCCCATTTGTCTGGGTATTAAAATCAACAGCAGCTGAAAGAGAAACTGACTTTAGGCAAATCCATGAAAGCATTTCAGAAATTAAGCCAGTGACAGATGTTCAAATTTAATTCACTTATCAATACTTTTTGACAGGAGAAACAGCTCATGACAACTGCATTAGCAAATGCAGTTCCTAAGGTCAGTGAATTTCCTTTTTGGGCCATTGTTTTATGCAGTCTGAATCAATTGCTTTATATTCACTATGTAATAGTGTATTTTTACATTTAGTAGTTAGGTTCCAATGAATTGGATGGGGCTTAAAGATCTTCCTAAAATTGGAAAGTTGAACTTCTTTGGGTCCAACATCTCAAAACTGAGTTTTATTTGCTTATAAGAAAATAAAGCTATCATCATCCACTGGCTATTACTACATATTCATTTTAAATTATTACTTTTTATGTGCACTGACATATTTGAACTTGTATTAACATGTTGCATGTCTGCAAATTCACTTGTCAGATTTGAATTCTGTTGAATATGAATTATTCATAATCACAGTTCTTTTGTCAGCCCCAACAGCTACTGAGCCTGCACTCCAAACCTCATGCCATAAGAATTTTTTTAGGTTTATTATATATTTTTGGAAAAATATAAACCTGATCCTGTTATTACAGGTAAAATGAAGCAATATAATCCAATAATTTGCTTAATTGTAGAGATGTGGAATAAAGAAATTAATTCTCAAAGACAAATTCATACAGCCATTACAAAGCCTTCAAAACATTGGTAGAATGACATGGTGTACAATTATTCACCATTGCAAAATATGATTGGTTTACCATAGCCAATGTGACTGTAATTTGATTCTAAATCCATTGTAATTCTTTCTTAACTATGAACAAGTCTTGAGGTAGTATCTTTTTATATAATCTCTCTAAAAATTACAGAATTTATAAAATACAAAGTAGTAGGTCAGAATTTGTTTATTTATTTACATCACACAAATGCTTATATAATAAAGGACGCTAGAAGCACAAAATAAAACTTGTATCTCACTAGTTGCAAGAAATACAATAGATTTATTATCCTGGTGAAGTAGAAATCCTTTATATAAGCAAACTCATGTTTGGTTTCCAGATATCTAAGCATTTTCCGGCTCCACAGCCTGTGGTAATACAGACAAGAGGCTCAGCATTCCCGCTTGTTTCTATGGATAATCAGAACATTAAAGTGAAACAAGGTCTTTTCACTGAGGTGCTTGTACGTGGTCAGTCTGTTCTACACTTGGTAGTTGTAAGTACATAGAACTTGATTTCTACCAGTCACAATCTCTACCAATGGCCCAATTACTTGTGAAGCCCTCACCACGTTACTTTGATCCTAAGTTCATTACTGGCTCCACTGCAATTATTTACTACTAAGGTTTACTATTTTCCTGGGGATTTTGACTTGAATGATCCTACTTCAAACAATATTAGCCACTAGACTGTTTATGTACCTATGTTAGTGTTGACTTTTGAATGAATTTAGTTCACCTTAGTTAATTTTCTAACGTACATCTTTGATACATGGGTGTATATATACTCATAATATATTAATATGCATGAGTATATAATATATTTGGGATTACAGCCAATAGATATCTGTCTACTGATCCAAAGCCTGACTACTGAAATTCTTGTATCTACTGATACAAGAATTTCAATAAGTGAAATAAGAGTGAGAAAATTAGACCGATAGTTAAACTATGGTGTTTGATGCCATCAGATAGGGTAATGGTGAAAACTTTTTAAAGGCACTCGATAATTATGGAAAACTAGATAAAACAAGGGATGTGGTGGCTGAGTGGCTAAGACACTGAGTTTGTCGATCGAAAGGTCGGCAGTTCAGCTGTTTGAATCCCTAGAGCTGCATAATGGGGTAAGCTCCTGTTACTTGTCCCAGCTTATGCCAACCTAGCAGTTTGAAAGCATGTAAAAATTGTAAGTAGAAAAATAAGGACCACATTTAGTGGGAAAGTAACAGTGTTCCGTGTGCCTTTGGTGTTTAGTCATGCCGGCCACATGACCATGGAGATGTCTTCGGACAGTGCTGCCTCTTCAGCTTTGAAACAGAGATGAGCACCGCCCCCTAGAGTCAGGAATGACTAGCACATATGTGCGAGGGGAACCTTTACCTTTAGATAAAACTGGTTACCAATCTCGATGTATGTTTACTACTTACACAGTCTTACATACCAATTCCTGGCAGTGGGAGAGGACCACAGTGTCTCCTACTATCCATAGTAGCAGGGTGCTTCCCAAATGCAATTGTTTGGCCACTGAGTAACACAGAATGGACCAGAGAGGCTCTTCACCAGTGGCTTCTATTCTTATGAAGGGAGTGTTTGGAAATTTTTATTCTTCCTTACAGGACCCTGTGCTATTTTTCCGTGTTAGTTTGAAAAATACTCCAAAGCTCTAGAATAGTTTTAGGGAAGCTGCAAGAGGATTTTCCTTATCCTGTTAATGAGAGCTTTTGTTGGATGCAAGAATTTTAAGGAATTTCTTATTGAGATGACTACCTATAATTTATTGGCTGAATGTTTTTGACTAGAAGAACTGGCTCTATGTGATATTGAGACAGTTTGGTATGGTGCCATGATGGTGAACCTATGGCACACGTGCCACAGGTGGCACATGGAGCCATATCGGTGGGCACGCAAGCTCAGCTCTGGCATGCATGTGTGTGCTGACCAGCTGATTTTTGGGCTTTCCGGTCCCACTGGAAGTCAGCAAACGGGCTGTTTCCGGCCTCTGGAGGGCCTCCAGGAGGGTGGGGAAGGCCGTTTTTGCCCTCCCCAGGCTCCTAGAAAGCCTCTGGAGGCTGGGGAGGGAGAAAAACGGGCCTACCAGGCCCACTGTGCCATCACGTGCCAAAAGCGGGGGAGTACAGGGTGGGTC
>JANHZT010000824.1:160529-171774 GCA_032468215.1 Stegonotus admiraltiensis
ATGCGGCACTAGGGATTTGAACCGCTGAACTGCCGACCTTTCAATCAACAAGCTCAGCATCTTAGCCACTGAGCCACTGCGTCCCTTGTGTGTGTGTTTAAATGGTACTAAATGAAGCATTAATCAAGGTTGATTCTTTCTTGTTGTTGTTTTTTTGTAAGGTCACACTCTATTTGCAGCTAAATTTCAGGCAGTTAGTAGCATGTTTCAATTACCAAGAATACTCCTGAGCAGCTGTTATAACGATGGGCACTAGGAAGAACAGGATGGGACTGAACTCAAAGCCACCCTTGTGAACCATATATTTGTTTTCCGAGTTTTTATTTCAACTATATAGAAGAAGCAAGAGTTCATCTTTGTAAAGAGTCTGCCTCTTGTATTTCAGTATCCATCTACTTTATGGAACTGTTTGCTGGAAAGTGAACTCCATGATATCGGGGTTAGCATTTAAAACAACACTCCATAAACATAAATAATATCCTTTAATTACTGAGAGAAAAGTAAGGTTCATAATGCTGCAGAAAGGCAGCTTTGCTATCTTTTTCGAAATACACATCTCAATCCAAACAACCTATTAAAAAAATCAGTGTCTTGGAGACTTACTGTAGGCAACTGCTCTGTCCAGCTGCGGTTTCTGTGTAGGTTTGGAGAATTTGGCAAAATGTCACTAATCCACTTTCTGCCACTGAGATCTGTCTCTGTGCCACCAAGATGTGCTGCCAAAATGGGAAATGGGAATGAGCCAAAGGAGGGAAAAATTGCAATTTCTATTAATATGGATTTAGAAATGCTATGCAAGTCAGAGATAATGCCAAAGGTACACCCGCTAAAAGCATGTATTCTTGACCCACATCCAGTCTCACAATCATATTTTATTAATGTCATCTCTGGTTGCCAATTGGCCAGCTATCCCACCCTCTCCTCAAAATTCCAATGGGAGACTCAAAAAAGTGCAATCACACTTAGAATTCTCTCCCTTTGCCCAATCTACTGGACTACCTCAAAGGGGTGGGGGAATCGAATATAGCCACACTGGATATATCAGAACTATTAATAGAATTGATCAGGAAAGTTGGGGTGGGGGAAAACTAAGGCAGCTAGAGCTTCTACTTCTGGAGAGAGGGAAGAAATGGCAGGAGTAGCACATAGGACAAGGTGGAAATTCTAGCCAATTGCCAGCCGTATGTTCTGCACTTCCAAAGGCAATGCAGTGGAAAAGGCATTAGGGTCAGGAGTCAGGACTCGTGGGCAAAATACTTTAGAGTTTTGAAAGTTGGGATAGAATGCATACACATTTCCCCATCTTTGTCAAACTGCTATAAAACAAGCTTCAGCTTTCAAAATTCTTGCACTTTGGTGAATTAATCTATAGTAGCCTTTCTTTTATTCTCAAAGGCTGCTGAATTTTTTTCCTTTATAGCCACCAATATATGAATTACTTTAATTACCTATCATCCATCCATCCATCCATCCATCCATCCATCCAGCCTCTATCTATCTATCTATCTATCTATCTATCTATCTATCTATCTATCTATCTATCTATCTACCTATCTATCTATCTATCATCTATATCTATCATCATTTCTATCATTGTTTCTATTAATACAGGTCTAATGTATGAATTGGCTTGTTTCTAGTGCCACCACCACAATACACAATCAAATAAACACAAAGTACAGTCCAGAAACTCACAGAATCTGTTCCTTTGCAGACCATATTATATTTCAGAGGTTCCAGCCTTGGATTCTAAGTGTACAGAAATGCAGAATTATTATGAAAGGAAATAAGTTACAGAGTGGTTGAGATATATAATTGATTTCAAATAACTATCCTCTTCACTAGGAATTCACAATCATTTCATTATTCCTTATTTCACACTGAATACACTGTACTGTTTATACATTACTACAGACAAAAGAGCTGCATAAATAATTCTGTACTCTGCAAGCAACATTTCTTCATCTGTGGACAATTCTGGCAATTGAAAAAAAAAAGCCATTTTGATACAACCTGATTTTAAAATTTCAGTCCCAGTTCTCCTTAAAACATACAGTACTCTAACTGACAGATGGGCATTCTTTATGTACAGTATATCTCTTGCATATCTCAGAAATTATGTCTGAACATATTAGCCATACACAGATGTTTGAAACTCCCCTGGTTAATTTTGGTTGCTTTTGAGCCTATTTGAAAACTTGAGTTCAAGAACATTTCTTTGTAATCTAGCTTTTTGCAGCATTGAAGGTAATTCTTAAAAGTTGATCGAAATAGGACATTAAATTCTAGTTAAGAATAGAATCTTAGCATGAGAACTAATAAAACTGTCAAGCATCTCTGAGGAGTTTTTAGGTTTCACAGTAGTGAGAAAATTTATAACATAAAACTAGACAAGTGTCACTATAGACAATCTTACTACATTTGATGCTCAAAGGTATACCAAGAGAAAATCAGGACTCGGAAAAATGAGAGACATGTATGTTAACTATATTATGAGTTATTGAGCTTGTTTAGATCCAATTCCAAACACTTTAAACAATAATAAGTGTCATGGGAAAATGCTTCAAAATAAAGTTTCCATTTTATCAGTTTTTATTTGCCGGCCCACCTTACATTCCAGTTTGCCGATGAGTTGTTGAAGCTGGGTAATTTCAGATGGCCATTGGCTATCAGTTTCCACACAAACACCTGAATGTAATGCCCAGAGAAAGAAGACTCAGCCAAAATCATAGACAAGTAGCTTTCCCAGCCAAATGACATATAGAAAAAAACATTCTAGTAGGATAGAGTCAATTTTTGTTCAGTATAGTGGTTAAGGCATCAGCCTAGGAACTAGGAGACTTTGAATTCTAATTCTGACTTAGGAACGAAACCATATAGTTAATCATGGCTGAGTACTTTCTCTCAGTCCTAGGAAGGAAGAAATGGCAAACCGCTTCTGAAAAATCTTGCCAAGAAAGCTGCAGGGACTCCAGTCAGTCTCCAAGAATCAATATGATTGAATTAAAAGTAAAAGGACTGAGAGCTAAGTATCAGACATGACAAACTGTCATTCCTTTTGTCACAGATATATCTATATTTTACGCCTCTTCAACTCCCTGCCCATTCTATTCCACAAAGGAACATGATACTACATTTTCTTTGATACTTACCTTAAATCAACAAATATTAAATAATTTCCTGCTTTACACAACAGAAACCAAAACCTAGATTGGAAAGTGCTAAACCATTATAGGGATTATATTATCATTACTGAGCATCCTTTCCCATGCCACTCTTGTGATGAAAACAGTAACATGGGAAAGCCTTGGCATGTTGCTTATTCACAAATCCAAAATACTGCTCTTTCAAGCTGTTCTCAAGAACCCAGTTACACCTAACTGTCTAGTTAGATGTGATGCGGAGCAAATGGTTAATTAGCTCTCCTTCAGTGTGTTCCTTGATAAAGGACATCTCATTTGTTTACTTAAAAAATCATCCCAAACATTTTTACGAGTAAAAGTCTAAGGGGCCTTACATAACTACAGTTTTGCAGAAATTTAAGAAAACATTTCCTTCAATAAAGCCTTAGTAAAAGGGATCCCTCAAAGTGTTGAAGTGTGGGGGTCCTTCACTACATAGAGTAAAGCTGAATCAATTTTACAGTTTCAGTGACTCAATGAAATGGGAAAACTTTCTGGAAGTGAATCACTTCCAATTTACATACCACAATATGTAATAAAGTCCTTTATAACAAGATAACAATCAAATCAAGCCACACGAGTCAACAGCTAAAAACATTGTAGCTCGAACATTGGGCAGCTGAAAACCAGGAGGAAGAAATCAGCAGGCATTAAGACTGAATTGAATGCATGCATGCATAAATAAAAGTGTATGGGAGAAGGAAGAAAACCAATAAGCACCTCAAAAATATCTAGGGGAACATTTCAGAGTTCAGGTCAACCACAGAGAAGGCCTGGCCACTATTAACCACAAGATGGAGCTCAGGCAATCTTCACATGTGCAGCAGGACCTTCCCTGATGAAGTTGATCAAGTGGTGAGGATAATCTGTCAAATAACCTGGTCCATAGAAGACTCTAAGTTGCTTAGAGTCTTCTATGTCATAAGCAAAACCCTTCAGCTGATGGCAGCCAATGCAACTGCTTCTACAATGGTGCTACATGGTTATGACCACTCTACTAGTTCCAGTTCTCAGATGAAGCACAAGGGCAGCTCCACCCTGAGCACAGTAGACCATTAAAAGCGCCCTTTAGCCTTCAAATGATGGCTGTCCTGTGAAGCTTATCTGTAAACTAGATATGATGTTGATTGAATAATTTGTGTAAGACATTAAGTTACTTTTTTCTCTATTCAAACATTGTTGAGCCTTTTTTTTTTTGTTTGCAGTTAATGCTCTGCAGCAAAGCATGCTCATACTAATGCAAATCCGGGAATCAGAATGACGAAAGCTGCCAATACCTGTGGTCAGCATCCCAGAATAAGGATCTGTAGGGGAATAGCAGATGTTCTTCTGAATTCTTCGGCCACATCTTTTTGTAGAGTGTTGACCAATTAAAGCTTCTGATTTGTTCGTTTTATTCCTAAGAAGCATAACATCAAGACAATACATAAGCTAAGAATAATCACTAGCTTGTCATCTCTGATTCTGCTTGCACGATTCCTCATTTTTCATGCTAATACAAATTGAGAAATAAAAGGCATGATCTAAATATACATGTGAGCTAAAATATGTGGAGCTTTCATTCATCTTCCTTTGTTTTTAACTGTTTAATTCTCCAGTAATGCAAAACAGTAATGCATAACTTTTGTATTATATGTTTTTACTTTGGCTGTTCACCGCCCCGAGTCCCTTTGGGAGAAGGGCGGTATATAAATTCGAATAAATAAATAAATAAATAAATAAATAAATAAATAAATAAATAATCAAACTGCAGAAATATTGCCAACTGAGGTTTTACTTAAGAGAGATTGATCAGGTATACTAAGGTCCAATTCTAATGATATTCTACTTACCTGTTTTTCCCCAGCTACAATTAACAAGTTGTACAATTAACAAGGTAGGATTCCTACTGGTGATTTACAGCATCTTCTAGTGCAGTGATGATTAAACTTTTTGGTGCCGAGTGCCCAAAGCGTGCGTATGCATGCACATGTGTCCAGACCCCCAGAATGCAATGCGAGTGCCCCCCCATGCATGCACCCTGCCCCTGTGCATGCATCCCACCCCCGTGCATGTGCCCTGCCTCCCCATGCCCCATTTCAGCTTCCAGGTTGGTGAAGGAGCTTTCCAGGCCCAAAACAGGGCATGGGGGGCACCCGTGAACCCCAAAATGCAATGCAAGAGCTCCCTGCACATGCATCCCACCCCCAAGGCATGTGTGACAGAGACCCAAAGTCCAGCTAGCCAGTGGGAGGCATGCGCCCATGCGCAGTGGAGCTGGGCTGGGGTGACGGCTGGTGTGCCAGGAGACATGGCTCTATGTGCCACTTTGGGCATGCGTGCCATAGGTTCTCCATCACGGTTCTAGTGTATTCCAACAATATTGACTCAATACAACTATAATGAGGACAAGCTTTACATCTTCAACAGTGCACTCATCTGGAGAATGCTTATCTCGTGAATAGTAAAAAAGCCCACACAAACAAGCAAACAGGAAGAAAAAAAAACCACCCTAAAATTGTAGATATGGTAGAACTAACCTTTGTAGATTAGATGATAGAAAATGATAGAAACTGAGTTCAACCCCACTCTTAATTCTTTGGCTTCTCTTTTGCATCTGCTATATTGCCCAGATGGTTGTTTTACCTTTCTCGGCCACTCTGTTCTTCAATGGTATCTGCAGCGCACTCTAGGGAGACTTGCAGAGACTGTATCTGGTTCATTGTCTCCCTCAGAAGGAAACGGGTCACAAACTGTTCCATCTTGGAGGAACTCTCATACGCCTGTAGGAGTTAAAGAGGTAGCTGAGTACTAATAGTTAATTTCTCCCAGGGCTGCTAGAGTAGGGAAAGAGAATATTTTTAGGTCATTTTATTCCACTCAACAAAGGACCAACAGTTGCTCTAAAAGTACTACACTTTTTGTTAGCTTTGTTGCAAAAGACTCTACCTTTGACGTTTTTTGAAAGAAATTTACATGAAGATTTTGTGTGCTATAAACTGCGCTCATATTATAAAGTACCTAAATCTCATTTGGCAATTTGTTATATTGACTTCTTCTGAAGTTTTCTACTGCAATGAGATGGTGCGCATAAAGGTACTTAACACTGAGCTATGCTATAAGCAAAGAGCCATTACTTTCATGAAGATTGAAACAAAAGTTCTTTTTAAACAACACAACTACAACCTAGGCAATAATATACAGGAACTGTGGAAAGCTTTTCTGCTGCCCTGCTTTTCTCCACTATGAATCAGCAACAGGGATGATCTATATAAAACAGTTATTTCAATTTTCATCCATCCAGATAAATTACTACCGTATCATGAGCCTAGATATAATAGACCTGGCCTCATTGTATAACTATGGATTAACTTATCTAGCATTACTATTTCTGTCCTGAAATCATCCGTGCAATCTAGCTATATGTTTAATAAAATATAACAATATAAACCTTTTGTTAATGGAATCTCTTGGAAGATGCAAATTAACATATTGCTAAGATCTGCTTCAGAACAACTCATAATGTTAACCAAAGTTTAAAATATGGTTATATATCCACACTTGGCCCAAAATCTGGGGATAAATAGAGTACAAAGTACAAAGTCTGTTTTGATAAAATGAGAAGGTGCTTTATTAAAGATTGGTGTAATTGTAGTGAAAAGGCTCAGATCTTCACATACAGGTAAAAACACATTTGAAGTTTAGTAGTAGTAGTAGTAGTAGTAGTAGTAGTAGTAGAAGAAGAAGTAGTATCAGTACTACTACTTTGTAACATGTTATGAAACCATCTACATTGGCTTGCTTTCAATTTGCTTTCCCACTCCCCCCCCCATTTGCAAAACAAGTAAAAGAAAATACACACAATTTAATACTAGTTGCCAATTACTAAAAACTAAATTATTTTTTGCTGCTTCTGAAGGACATGCAAGTTTGTTCAAAGTTAAATAAACCAAAAGTATCTCTCATTCTTAGAAGAAAAAAAATATCTAGAACATTTAGAATAGTGTTTCCTATCCCAGGAATCTTCAGATCTGTTGAAGTCTTATCTGTCTATTTATCTGAGTGACTAGACTCAGGTTAAAACTTTCCGAAACAGCAAAAATAAAATATAGCATATACAAGGTCAGTCTCATTCAAAGCCAGTCAAAATCTTATTCACAACCATAATTCCCAGTCAGGTTGGAGAATCCTAATTATGGAAACAAACGAAAACACCCAAAATAAACAGATGTCCTTTTAATATATTCTTGGAACTTTTTTTAAAATTAAAATGAATAACATTAGTTGATTAATCTAGAGATTGTTTACATTTCTAATTTAGGAATCTAATTCATCAATAAATCTTTTGATGTTTTATCTTCCCTAATTCATGAATGTTATAATAGTAATAAATAGACAACAATGTACCCAACTATATTTTTCCTACATGATTAAACTTTTATTTGCCATTTTCTATTCATGAAGATATAACATGAATCCTAATGTCTAATTAAATAGGAATACAAATTGTTTTCAGTTATTAAATGGAATACATATTAATGTAATAGAAATTTGCCATATGCTCTGAATTTTAAAGAGTTATATTATGTAAGTCACAGAACATGGTAAAAACCGTAAATCACAGGATGGGCTCTTAACAAATAAATTAATTCATCTAAACAAGACCACAATGCATTCATCTCCTAAACTGATTTTAATAACTGTGTTCTGGAAAAAGATACTGAGATAATAATGAGATATTACAAGTCAGTTCAGAAAGAATGAGACTGTCATCCAGGAGACTTAGTTTTCAATTTTATCTCTGCCAAAGTATATATTTTTCTTTGGATTAATCATGAACTATGAGGCACATTCTGCGTTTGTAATTTGGTCAGGATCCATAAAGGTACTTAGTTTCTATAACAAAATTGCAAAATGGCTGTTGCTTGCACTTACGGTAAGTCAACCTATACAATAATAACAGTAAGGATTGATAGTAATGAATAAAAAGAATAATAGAAAAAAAGGAATAGTCCATTATTGCATCTTTACAGAGGATATTATTATTACTGTTGCTAATTTTCATCACTGAAATAAAAGGAGGGGAAAAAACGTCCAGTCAATGAACATAGCGTATTAAGGAAATCAGTGTCCATGAATCATGTTTTCCACCCAAGAAGTGATGTTGACAGGCTCTGCTTTGCAGAAATAAAAGGGAAGGGGTGGGATTACTTTAGATAAACCAAAATGTAGAAGAAGGGAAATATAGATTGAATTATTATATCAGACACAGTAAGGAATCACTGCTGGTTCATGTTTGCAAAGAAAAAATAATAAAAAATCAAGAGTTTACAAAACAGAAGCAACTGAAAACTGAATTAATGCCAGAAACTCAGACCAAAATGTACATATGGAAAAGTACCTAGAAACCTGCTGTATAGACTGATATCCAACAGTTAGTATTTATCTGGGTGAAAAATAGTATAATATAACTTAGGTTGGCAGAGGAGAGCATTTTAGAAAGGGAAGGCAACAGTGTGAAGTGACTAATACTGTGATTGTGACGTGCAAACTGAGATATGATGGGAAAGAGGGACTAAAGTTGCTGAGTCTTGGGAGAAAATGTTCCTCCAACAGATAAAAGCAGCAACAGAGGAAGCATATTTCTTGAGTTTTCATCAAGACTTTTAACCACTATACTATTTCAGCTCTCAATGGCAGACTGAGACTAAAATATATTGATCATGCCATCAGCCTATGCAAATGTCTAGAGTAAAAGTAGTTGGCTATGTAAACTAGCTGCCCTCTAATTTCATGGCTGCCACTCAAGATTAATGATCAGGATCTTTAGAAAATACCACAGCTGAGGATGATAATGATAAAATAGAAATAACAGTTGGACCTAATAAAAACCAAGGAGGTTCCAAATGGTTCCACATTAACTGTGAGTGAGGAAGAAAAATAACTCTATGATTTTATTTATGCAGCATAGCAATTCTACCATTGACATATTTCTTTTTGCCACAATAACCATTCTTAATTTTTTAAGATGCTATAAACCAAGAGCATTACTGTAAATTAAGTTTAAGAATAAATAAGTGGCAAGACAGCAACAATGAATGTAATATAGACTGTGCGCTGTAATTAGAATTAAACATTCCCTAAAAATCAGCCACCTAATCAAAGTTTTAGAATACTTGTTTGCAAATATTTAATTAATTATAAGCAAGCTCAAGACCTGAAACCACATCTAAATCAAGTCAGTCAATCTGTCTGTCTGTCTGTCTGTCTCTCTCTCTCTCTCTCTCATCTGTTTGTATTCCATCTTTATTACTTTTACAAATAACTCAATGGGTGAACAGATTCAACACACCTTCCTCCGTCCTGTTACACTGTGCTAACAGAGAGTGACTGGCCCAAGGTAACTTAGCTGGCTTTCATGGGTAATGAAGGACTTGAACTCATGGTCTCTTTTTTTATTCTGTCTACTGAAAACAAATGTTGATTGACAAGAAGTCCAAACATAAGAAGTAGCATACCTGCATGAAAGGTGTGTGTGTGTGTGTGTGTGTGTGTGTGTGTGTATGAATATGAATAAAGAAGATAAGGACCAGATGAATTATGAGATACCAAAAAGTATTCTGAGTTAAGGAATGGAGAAAATGTCAAAGCACTCACAATGAATTTCAAGAAGAAAAAAGGGAGGCATTTCCACAAAGAAATTTTACCCCATGTAATTTCTTTGAAGATCTTCATCAGTCATTAGCACTTACATGTTAATTGTTCTGAACTCCTTTATATTCAGTGGAAAAAGAGAGCTAGAGGAGGAAGATGTCTCTTGATTTATTTAAAGGCAATGCACTGCCAAGCAGCAAATGGCTAGCTCCAGCAAACTTCAACTGTGACCACAGGAGCTTTCCGTCCTGCTATTTTTAGCCTTATAAATATGCTAATTGATCCTTTCTTCCACCTTCTCTCTGCTTTCAGAATTCTATTTGTTGGAAATAGGATAAACATACATTCCAGCAATGGATACATAACAATCCTAAAGCATTTATGAAATTGCTTTTTATTTTTCTCATTGCTGGTGGTAAACAAATGGAGAAGGCCAGGGAAGTTAATGAAAAAGAAAAACACAGAAAATGGTATGTGAATACATATGACAGAATGTGAGTGTCTGGAAATGTGGCATTTGACTTGGATATTTATTATGCTGGGGGTGGGTGCTGCTGTGGGCAGACACCATGGAGTACAGGTGGGCAAAATAAAACCAGTGGAAGCAGGAGCAATTTCCAACTTCCTTGTGGTTTTCCAATTGGCTTTGCTTTATTGGAAATCACAATCACGTGACTTCATCTCACTGTGATGTTGTAATTGCGAACCAGGCACCACATGCCGAGATCATAATCATATGATGGCTGGAATTCCAAGCCTGATCATAAATCCCACCCCCCGTTCCATGCCGTTGTAACTTTGAATGGTTCTGAACAACTGGTCACCCAAGGACAATCTGCACTATATATTTTGGTAGGCAGTGTATAGTATCCTAAATCAACTTTTTAAATTTTAACACACAGTTTTGTATGGTGAGTACCACTGAAAAATGAAAATTAAAGACAAATGTCTACAAATCTCACTTTTAAATACTTGACAGACCAACAGCCCCATTTGGAGATGTCAAGGTGCCACATTACAAAACTATATCACTAAAATGCAAGATATAAACACTTTGTATGTGCACATCTGTGCATGTATGTGTGTATTAGTCCCTAACACTCCTTAATAATGGCCAGGTTGACTGGAATGTCTAAGGACGTAAATGTTGCAATATCTTTAGGTTTATAGCTTATCCATTTCTAGTGTATGTGATCCATAACATTAAGCCCAGAACTGATACTCTCTTAGAAATTGACTTATTGGAAGAGACCTGTAACTGTGCACTAAGTTTTCTGTTATTAGCTATAATTAGCTACTAATCTATATAAATAAAAATGTAAATGTCCATTTGTATCAAATTGAACATCTCCGAAAGTTCTTCACCGATTGCTTTGAAATTTTGACACAACGTTCCATTTGACTACAAGAGTGTTTTTATATACCTATAT
>JANHZT010000824.1:177091-189071 GCA_032468215.1 Stegonotus admiraltiensis
TGTGTGTCAAATTTGATTTCATTGAAGGTTGCATCAGGGTTGTGTTTGACTTCAGGTGGCTAGGTGGATGTGGCCAGCTCAATGTCACTTGTGTCCTGGGCACCTGTGGTACTCTGAGCACTCTGCCAGTGAAATGGACTCCCGAGCTCTGTTTTAAGCTGTGATGGCTTTCTGCAACCCTCTGCCAGTGAAAATGGAGCTTGGGAGGGCCGCCTGCAGCTCTCCCAAACTCAGTTTTCGTTTGCAGAGGGACCGCAAGCCAGTCTTTCGCTGTCTCCAGGCCAGTCCCACGGGCTAGATCTAAGCACCCTGCAGGCTGAATCCGGCCCACGGGCCTTGAGTTTGACACCCCTGGGTTAGACTCTACCTAGTGCAAAAAAAGTGCCCAGTCTAAGCTGTAGCACAGGATGAGAGAGAGGCTCAATACATCTGGGAAAAGAAGGCCACCATTTATTAGGAAGATTCTGTTTTGCTTACAGGTCAAGGTAGTGCTGCTGCCTCCTCTTGGAAAACTATCTCATGGTTCAAAAGTCCTCCCCCTGTTCTCCTTTCCCCTGGGAAACAGGGTAAATATTTACAGCCGACCAGAGCTGAGGGGCTGCCGTGGAGACAAAACCAGCCCCTCATTGCCATTTCCCTCAGCAGCACGACGAGGAGGAGGAGACTGTGAAATGCGGAAGATGCAGAGACTACTCACTTTGTTTTTCTTGCTTGAAGCGGAAAAATCAACCGCGGATGGAGATTCGGCGATTGCCAAGAATAAAATCAAGCATTGGTACACCATACATCCAATAGGCATGAGGGGACAACCTGGCCTGTGAATGAACATCTGAAGTTGCCAAATCAATGGCTGGAAATGAAAACCTCCAAAACATGGGAAGGCAATAAACCATCTTGAGCAGCCTTGTCGTATTTTGTATGGACTTAAAGGGGTGCATAGGTAAAAAAAAAATATGCATGGATTTTTTCCCCCCTCACATGCATAAATTCCTGTATTTTGTTGACAGTTAATAGTAAGGTGACATAACATTCATTGTGGTCACTGATGCACAGCAATATAACAAACAAAAACTGAAAGGGGAGAAAACTGAATCTCTTATTGCAACTACGTAGTCATATATTAGAGATATTAAAGATGCTAAAGGTTAAATTGATAGAGTACTGATTGAGGTTATGGTTCAAGGGCTTCAGTTCAGTTAACACTCTTAGAGATAAACAGTAGGTGACAAAAGCTGGAAAATTCTTGAGAATTTTATTTCCTTTAGGTCCCTTCATATTGGATTTTATATTGTGTGGTCCTTGGTGCTCTCTGAGCTTGGTTGTTTTCTTGCAGGTATTTTATTATCAAACTAGGTAGCATTATCAGTGCTAGAAGGGAGAGGGATTTGTTTTCATATACTAGTGGCTTGTCCTGTCACTGTTGGTGGGAGTGGTCTTAATGGTTCTTCGTTAGTCTATTGTTTACTATTAGCTTGTTTGTCTGCATTGGTAGCTTTTTGGTTGAGGTATTTACTTCTTGATTGTTGGTCTAATGTTAATCTTGGTCTTCTTGTTCCTTTTTTGGCTTTTTAATTGCCTCTTTTGAAATCACTAAGCTCAGAGAGCACTGAGGACCCTACAATTCAACCCCGAGCTACAAATATTCTCTTCTGCCAGATTTTATATCATCTCATGGGACAATCAACTATTAGTGATTTCAAAGGCAAGATGAGGAGGATCAACAAATAGAGGTTCACTCTCTTTGGAGATGTGGCTGCACAAACCATTAGATATTTCAAAGATATGTAGGCGTTTTTTATGAAGTCTCTTTTTGATTTGTTAAGATAGCTATGACTTTTTCCAGGCTCATGTGTTTGGGAAAAATTCGGAAAGAAATGACTGAATATACACAAACAAGCCTAAAGATAGCTGCAAGACCGCCTACTCCAACTAGTACTGTTCTGACCACTTACATCAGATATAGAGAAACTATTACTGATTTGGGGGGATTTTGGGGGTAGAGGGATTGAAGCAAGGAGGCTCTGCTTTTCCGTGGCAACACTGGAACAGCTTCCCATCTGAAATCAGAGTACCTTCCTACTTGTTGACATTGCAGAAACTTTTAAAGATGGAGTTGTTCGAGAGAGTTCCTCCTGATTTTATTTTTGCTCGTTATTTGTTCTGCTTAGATGGCAGTGTTTTAATGTTTACACAGTTGCATTATATATGTTTTATTTAGTTTTGTACCTTAAGCTGCTGAAAGCCTCTGGATTGAAGCAGGATAGAAATAATTAGGACCATCTGAGTCATTTACATGAGCCTAACAAAAGATGCAGATGCTTTAATAACACATGAGGTCCTTCATGTGTACCACAGTATGTTTTGAAACACTTCATTTGAAAGTACAGGCCTACTGTTAAGACACTATAGGACAGTGTTTCTCAACCTTGGTAGCTTGAAGATGGGTGGACTTCAACCCCCAGAATCCCCCAGCCAGCATGGGAATTGAAGTCCACCCGTCTTCAAGCTACCAAGGTTGAGAAACACTGCTATAGGACTTCCTGCAGATCCCATATAAGAATCCTGTATAGAGTACCATAGCTTCCTTGTGGGCCATTAGCTTCCAACGAATTCCAGTGATCACAGCTTCCTAGTTCTAGCATACACTTAGATTATCTTTTTTATATCCCTGAAATCACTATCTAGACCAGTGTTTCTCAACCTTGGTAGCTTGAAGATGGGTGGACTTCAACTCTCAGAATCTCCCAGCCACCTTCTCCAAGGTGGAGAAACACTGATCTAGACTATTACATTTATTGAAACATAATCCACCTGATTAGAAATTGAATACAAGTAATAGAAGTAGTTCTCTATTTACAACAATTCATTTAGTGACTGTTCAAAGTTACAATAGCACTGAAAAAAGTGACTTATGACCATTTTTCACACTTATGACCATTGCAGCATTCCCATGGTCACATGATTTATATTCGGATGCTTGACAATTGACTCATATTTATGACGGTTGCAATGTCCTGGGGTCATGTGATCACCTTTTGCAACCTTCTGACAAGCAAAGTCAATGGGGGATCCAGATTCACTTAATAACCATGTTACTAATTTTAAAACTGCAGTGATTCACTTAAAAAATGTGACAAAAGTTGTAAAATGGGGCAAAACTCACTTAACAAATTTCTCACAACAACATACATTTTGGGCTCGTTTGTCATAAGTCAAGGACTACCTGTACAAGATCTAATATTTCAATAAATTATCTAAACTACCTAACACACAAATTCACATTTCAACCCACTTTGTGACTGGAAGATGCTTACATTTTATTTCAGTTTTTGTAAGAACAAAAGGCATAATTTGTAGTTGTTAGGGACAAAGAACAGGCGATGATTAAAAAAAGGTTGTGCCTTACTTGACATTTTGGAATCCAAAGCATTTTATACTCACCTGGATTAATCCATTTCAGGTATATTAAGTCTCAAGCACAATTCTTTTACAACAGTTCTTGTATAAAGCTCTTAATTTTATACAGTAGGAGGTGAATCTGAAGATGCCAGTGTGTGTTTTATGATCTAGACACTGAGCAGAGAATTGGATTAGAAGACCTCCTAGGTCCCTTCCAACTTTATTTTATTATTACTACCACTGAGATATTTTGTTTTTAAATAAGCCCATGGCCTAAACAATAGCCAATAGATTCCATCAACTGACGGGGGTCTTTTCTTTGGTTAAGGCTCAGCCAAGACATTTTGCTGCCTGGGGCACAGTAGAAAATGTTATCTTATTCTCCCCCAAGTTAAGATGCTCATTATCCTAAATTGGGCACACATGGGGACCCTACCTCAAAATATAACTTTCTATTTCTATCAGCAAAAACCTAGCGCCAAAAAAATATTGTAGATAACAACTTGTTGTCCTTCCATGACATTCAATATCTGCCTTTCTAGGCAACTGCCCCACTCACTTACAGGTAACTGTAACGCCAGGCCTGATCAATTCATGGGCTTCTCTATTCATTTTTAACTGTTTTTAAATCTAATGCCAATTTTACAAGCACTACACTTTTTTCTAGAAATCTCCTCACATCTACAGTCAAAGGACAGACCAGAAATAATCATTGTGAGGAAATCATTCTGCAGAACTGATGTGGCAAAGAGAAGACAGGAGGAAAATTGTTTATACACACGCATGTACTTAGCTATGTGTATTTTTGTGAAAAGGAGGGAAAGATAGGCATGTATATACTGAGGGAAAAAGACATCAGTATCTCTTCCAGAAGGAAAGAATATATATTTCAAAACTGCATTGCATTTATGTGTAATATATATAAAGGATAATGGTATATTTGCCTGACTCAATGTACTGCTGAACCTATTTGTGCCTTCCTTTTTCCCCCATACATTTTATTAGCCAACTACAAACAAGGCTTCTCAGCCAAAAAAAATATGCTTTCCTATCAGAGGTGGTATTCAGCAGGTTCTGACCAGTTCTGGAGAACCGGTAGAAGAAATTTTGAGTAGTTCGGAGAACCGGCAAATACCACCTCTGGCTGGCCCCAGAGTTGGGTTGGAATGGAGATTTTGCAATATCCTTCACCCAGGAATGGGGAGGGAATGGAGATTTTACAGTATCCTTCCCCTGTCATGCCCACCAAGCCACACCCACCAAGCCATGCCACGCCCAAGCCACGCCCACAGAACCAGTAGTAAAAAAATTTGAATCCCACTACTGCAGTACCTATGCCATAAAATTCTCAAAACTCATGGCTACAGCTGCAATGTACTTTGATCTCACTTGGGACTTGGCAAGGATTGGTACATGGAGGCTGGGCCGCTAACATTTTTCACAAGGCCTTTGATGATATCTCTGTGTGGATAACATGAGCTAAAGAGTACTGTGGTCCAGAATATTTGCAAGAGTTTGAATAATTGTGCTTGTTAAAGATGCTGCATCATCGTAGAGCGAAGTATCAATTGAAGTCCTGCAGGACTCCATTGTCAGCCTGTGCTAGTCAACAAGTTTATACATTATAAAGACATCTAGCAGGATGATGTTCAATGGTGACAATATAATGTCTTGACCTATAAGATTCCCTTCCAACTCATACATCTCCCTCCCTCACTCTCTCCTCCCCTCCCTCCCTCTCTCTCTAACACAATTTTCAACCTTTTTCTTCTGACTGAAGTTCACTGCTTTATGGGCTGCTCCTATACAATTTATAAGTAGATGGAAATAAATAAGAAAGTAGTGGGGGCCAGTTTGTGGAATGCTAACTATGACACATGGAAGCCTTTTTTCTTTACTTGCTGAGACATTTCATTATTTGTAACCAGTTTTCGTGTTGTTATCTAGATCATACTGATAATATTGCCATTGTTTCTATTTACAAAATGAATATATTATACCTGGCTTTTTAAAAATAAAAAATCTGAATATTCATTACAAAATATTAAGACTGGAACTAAAAATTGGATTTATTTTATATCCAAGCTTTCCATTAAGAGCTCAAGTTTGCATAGATATCAGACTCCTGCATTTTCCCACAAGAAGAAGTCTGTGGAATAAGTTGGACTGAGATAGAGAAACTGGCCAAGGATTCACTCACTGAACCCTTGACTGAAGATGAATTTGAATCTAGACCTCCCCTGTCCTAGTCTAGTTACTACATCACTTGGGTCTTGCTCTTGCTAGTTTTTGAATAGGAGTCTACCTGGAAATCCCAAGAAAAATGTTCTTTGTGGAGAAAAGATGGGGAAGAAACTAGTTGGATAAAAATAACAAACACTTTTGAGTCAGATATCAAACAGAACTAATACTTTTGAAATATGTATGAAGAGAAGGGATAGAAGGCATTATAGAATCTGATGACATCATAAAAGTGGATTCTTCTTGGGGAAGAAAATTCAGT
Source organism: Stegonotus admiraltiensis (assembly GCA_032468215.1). NCBI lineage: Eukaryota > Metazoa > Chordata > Lepidosauria > Squamata > Colubridae > Stegonotus > Stegonotus admiraltiensis. The sequence continues at coordinate 182,994 of JANHZT010000824.1, forward strand.
GGAATCTAAGAATTCCTAGCGAGCTTGAATATCGTCATCCGTCAACTACTGATTCTCAGTTTGGCCAACATCTCTCCCAAGATTCTTTTATGTAGAGGTTTCCAAAAGTGTTGTTAAAGATTAGTGAGCAGATTTCATGGGTCAGAACAGATTCCATCCCTTATCAATCACTACATTATAAATGATGTGAAAATAGTTGGGGACTTGAATATTAAAAGATAATAATATTAACAATATTAAGAGAGAGAATGAGAGTAACGAGGTTGGCTGAGAGTGCAAATATATAAATCTGTTCAAACAAGGATGCTCTAGAAAGATACAATAAAACTCTGTTCATGTATCAAAGGTATGATACAACACAACAGGTGTAAGCAAGTTTTGTGGAATCTCTGTAAGAAATTAAGGCTGAGAGTTCTGGAGGTCAGGTAAGATGAAAAATTGTTTCCAAAAATCCTAGTTGACTGTTATATCTACTTGTATATTCCAGTGGTTAAATCTCTCCTAAACTTAGACCAGGGGTGGGTTCTACTTACCTTTACTACCGGTTTGCAATGGGGCCACGCGTGTGCACTTGCTTTGCTCACATGCTCTTCTGCGCAAGCGCAGAAGCTTCTACACATGCGCAGAAGCTTTTGCACATGCGCAGAAGCATTTTGATGACATCAGGGTTGGTGGGCAGAGCCTCCCGCTTATAGAACCAGTGCGAACCGGGGCAACCCACCACTATCTTAGATGCTACTCATCAGTCCTTCCCTGGCTTGAAGAAGGTATCAGTTCCAAACAATCTGGCCTCATAACCTAGATCTCCTGAACTGTTCAACTTGCCCCTCCTCTACGTGGTGCCAGTAACCTCCATGTGGAATTAGCAACTGAGGTAAGATTGTTTAAGCCCCATGCTAAAACCAGGACCTAAGAATAAGGGGCCTTATAGACTCCACTTTCTCAGATTATGATTGTGACAGAACTGTACAAATAAGATGGCATGCTGTTACACTGCCATAGGATACTTTACTTTTTCACAAATAACACAAGAGTTGTTTACCTCACAAAAATATCTGGATGGAAATTCAGGATGCAAGACATGTAGGCAAGATGCAATCTGCATTTTTGCAGATCTCCTGGGCATCTGAGAAGTAGGAGGCAGGATTCTTGTCATGGGTTTCCCTACATATTCTCGGCAAACCATATACCTTCTAAGAGTATTAAGGACTATGTCATGGAGTACAGTGATATTATATCATGAATATAAAATGAGAGCACACTTCTCTGGATTCCTTGCAATGTTAGAAATGTTTCTGTGACATGTCCCTCACTCATATAGCATTAGGTGTTGTATCAGTAATTTATATAAAAATGTATTACAGCTGTAATTTACTCCAAAGGTAAATTCACTTGAGAACTTGAAATATGAACTATATTTTCAACCAGTGATTTGAATAAACATCCCATTTTGTCAAAAAACCTAACATAAAGGACAAAAAAACCCCTCATAATATTGCTAGGAATTATCAATGCCTAAACAGTGATAGGAAGACTACACATTATGAACAATGCTGACAAATTTTATGTCAGATAATGTTTCTTTGGTCTATAAAGAAACATATCACTTTGCATTAAAAAAAAAACTTTCTATGCTCTTATATTTGGTCCTGAAACAACATGCTTTACTGTTCTTTTATTTATATCATTTTTACCTTACTTTCCAGCAAAAGTATTTCCAAAGCAGGTTCTGCTTTGTTTATCTAACCACACATAAAAACAGTCCCAATGGGGAGTGGGAGGCTAGATACAAGTTCCCCCTTTTTCGTCAGTGTTGAATGTTGAGTATTTCTTCTGTAGGATTGAGCAGATGTACTTAGTCTCTTTCTCAAATAGTGACTAAAAGCAGTTGCCAGACAATAAATGCATTTTTATTTGAGACAATAAATGCATTTTTAAAAGTTTGGCTTCTTTTCCCTTTCTTTTATTTCCCAGTTATTTTCTCATCTAGGAAATCAAAGAGGCATAGTGCAAGATTATGGAGAAAATTGCACTTGTAGTAGACAATGGCAGCAATTTCTGTCGATCAGGCTTTGCAGGCGAGGAAAAGCCAAGAATTGTGATGAAAACGGCGTCTCTTCCTCCTATCTATCATCCTATCTGTTCTCTCAGTGGTGAAAAATTGCAGACTCAGCCACTAAAGCATGGCATTATAATAGATTGGCAAGCCATGGAGAATTTATGGAGCCATCTCTTTTACTGTGGGTTGCAAGTTTCCACTGAGGACCATCCTATATTGACAAGTGATTCCCCTTCCTGTCCGACCACAAACAGAGAGAAGATGGCAGAGGTATTTTTTGAAGGGTTTAGTGTCCCAGCTTTGTATGTGGCCAATACAGGGTTCCTCTCACTCTGTTACTGTGGTAGAATTACTGGACTGGCTGTAGAAGCTGGGGCAGGGATTTCCCATGTTACTCCGATATACTCTGGACAAACATGTATGGAAGGTATCTATCGCTTGGATGTGGCTGGAAATGGTCTCTGCAAATACATGCATAACTTGCTGCTCAATAGTTCTAACAATGTATATCTTCTTAGCACCTTGAACAAAAAGATGGTTACACAACTTAAGAAAAACTACTGCTATGTGTCCATGGACTACAAAAGGGATCTGCAAGAGAAAACATGCCATAAACCTGTGAGCATTGAGACCCCTGATGGGCACTTGTTAACTATAGACAAAGAACGCTTTTGCTGCCCAGAGCCATTGTTCAAACCCCATCTGCTCAGCCAAAGCTCTCCAGGGCTTCATCATTTGGTTTTCCAAAGTCTGCAGAAGGTTCCAGATGAGTTCAAAGGAGAAATCATTAATAATGTCGTGTTGTCAGGAGGTTCCTCTTTGTTTCCTGGTTTTCCAGAGAGGATGTGCTTGGAATTGAATGCTTTATTCCATGGGAGAGAGTATTTTATTAAAATTCTGGCTTCCCCCAAAAGAAGTACAGCAGTTTGGCTTGGGGGTTCCTTGGCAGCTTCACTCAGCTCTTTCCAAAGCTTGTGGATGAGAAAACAAGACTACCAAGAGCATGGAGCAGCATATGTGCACAAGAAATTTAAATAGGTTAATAGGTTCACTGATAGTCAGACTACCATTCCATTCATTAAAATGGAGCTATAGCAAGACATTAATGGGGAAGAGAAAAAGACCAGTGTTTGTTTTCTACTTGTGGTTGTTTTTTCTATTCAACCAACGTTCTGTTGATTGTAATTCTAAATATGAAGTTGAGAAGAGAGAAATCTGTGGACAAAAATAACTTCTATCCTATTAATATTCAGAGAAGTACAATTTATTACAATATTACTGTATTAATATATTCTAATGTCAAGGTAGAGGCATATATTATATTTTCATAACTGTTTTCTGAAAGCTGAAAAAGAAGTATCCTGCAAGAAATGAACTATTAACCCAAAAGCTACCTGAATATACTTATCTTTCGTAAAAGCAAGGAAGGTCTATATTCCTTGCAAAAGAAAACTCTTAGCTAGCTCCATATTTGAATGGAGGTTTCTCAGATACAAAACTGTAAATACATAAACTTAAAGCACATTCTCATTATTTCAAAAAGAAAAAAAATAAATACAATTTTGTGAAATCATACATTGATATAGAACTAATGTAAACTAATATAGGATATAGATTTAGCTTCGTTTAAATATTTCTTATTATATGGTAGTTTAAGTTCCAGAGCAGCAATATCAGCCGCTGCAATCCAGATATGTTGGATTACAATTCTCACAATATCTAGCTATTCTTTAGGCCACTAAATAGCAGGGTTTGGGAAACACTGTTTTATCCTTTAGTCTTTCTGATTCATTCTGTTTGCAGGCTATTCAAAGGTTTGTTTTCAGAACAACAGGATATTTTCATACATGTAGAGTCCTTAATCAGGTCAAATAAATGATTATCCTACTCAAATAGGAAAGACTTTATTCAGACATGACTTTTGTGTCATGCTTATTTTATAGAGGAATTTCATCAGAAGAAACATCAGGAATCTGTTATTCTTTCCTCTTCAATATATTTTGAGCCTATCTGAAACAATGTTATTGGAATTGTTTCATCTTCCTTTTGAGTTGAACTGTGATCCAGAGAAGAGGAGGAATGTTAAACAATCGTATAATCAGATCAGATAATCTTCCACCAAAGTTTGAATTTATATCACTGTCATTTTTGGAGCAGAATACAATTGTTATTTAATTGGTCCTTTAAAGCAGGCCCGCAGCCTTTTTTCAATTCCCAGAAGCTTCTCTAAGAAGACAGCTTCTGAATTCTTAAGATGCCTGGGAAAATAGAAACCAAGAAAATTCAGACTTTGGCCCCTTCTTCTTTGGAAACACAAACTTCAGCTTGCTGTATAAAACCTAGTGTGATCCATTACCAACAAATGCAATGTATGTAAATTATGAACATTTTTCCTACTCCATTTACCAAATAAAACTGCTGCTGGCAATGGATAAAAAGAGAGGTATTTCATATTCTACAGTTTTCTTTTCTCTCTCTCTCTCATTATGATTGATTTCTGTTTTTGTGGTCAAGACTGCATTTGGGCTTTGAATCGTGTGTCAGTATCTGCAGCAAAAATATGGTAAGGCCCAAGAAAAAAAGATGTGTAGGACCTAAAACTGACTTAAAGGAAGCTAATTAAAGCCATCCATAAGAATAATATTGGAAATAAACTCACACTTACCAGTTTGGTTTTATCCATAGCTGATAAGACAGCAATGTTGAGTTGTTCCAGTGCAGACAAAACATGTCTGTATTCTCCAAGATGTTCTGTGAAATAATCTGCAGCAGAAAGGAAGAAAATGCTTTTGTTAGGGTATTCTGCCACACAACCCCCCCGCCCATTCCACTTGCAAGTCCTTCTCAAAATATTTTAAATACAACCTACAATTTTCTTACTCCATCCTCCCAGTTCAGGAAAATTTGGAGCTTTCAGGGAGCACCTTCAGGCAAGCAATCAGTGCAATGCTGAATTAAGCCAATAGCTGAGCACTGAGAAATGACAGCCAAGGATCCCTTGTGAGATTTTCCCAGAGTCCTGTGCATTAACAAACTATCCATCTGTCATCGTGAAAAAATGAAGCAAGAAGTTTTCTCTTCTGCATAGTACAAATTTAGCACACTCTACGACAGTGACAGTGACTCAGTGGATAAGACACTGAGCTTGTCGATCGAAAGGTCGGCAGTTCAGCAGTTCAAATCCCTAGTGCTGGATAACGGGGTGAGCTCCCATTACTTGTCCCAGTGTCTGCCAACTTAGCAGTTCGAAAGCACGTAAAAAATGCAAGTAGAAAAATAGGGAAAACCTTTGGTGGGAAGGTAACAGTGTTCTGTGCGCCTTTAGCATTTAGTCATGCCGTCCAAATGACCACGGAGATGTCGTCGGACAGTGCTGGCTCTTCGGCTTTGAAACGGAGATGAGCACCGCCCCCTAGAGTCAGGAACAACTAGCACATATGTGCGAGAGGGACCTTTACCTTTACCTATGACAGTGTTGGTGAATCTTTTCGGCACCGAGTGCTGAAATGGGAGTGCATGCATGGGGGAGCACTGGAAACAGGAAGAGCAATTCCTTGGCTGTGCTGCTGGTTTCTGGCATGTGCATGCACTCTGGTCACCTGGTCTTCTGCTTCTGGCCTGCATGTGCGCACAAACACCAACTGGCCAGTGTGCATGCACATGCCAGAAACCAGAAGCTCAGCTTCCCGGCGTGCATATGCGCCCCAGGGAGCTGGTCTTCTGGTTTTTGGTGCTCCTGTGCACGCAAAGACCAGCTGGCCAGCGCACAGGTGTGCGCCAGAACCCAGAAGAGCAACGGGTGATGGCTGGCATGCCCAGAGAGCTGGCTTTGCGTGCCACTTCCGGCACACATGCCATAGGTTCACCATCACGGCTCTATGAAGTATGTTTGCCCAACAAATCCTGATAGTAATACAGACGCATTTAAATCAGTGTTTCTCAACCTTGGCCGCTGGACGATGTGTGGACTTCAACACCCAGAATTCCCCAGCCAGCAGAGCTGGCTGGGGAATTCTGGG